>CM067376.1:206357051-206566008 GCA_034510155.1 Eucriotettix oculatus
TACAGTGCCATCATACATAAGGAAAATTGTGAATGATTATCTCTCCCACAGAACTGTTCTCTACGATACGGAAACCGGCGTGGAAAAGTACGTAATCACAGGAGGCGTCCCACAAGGATCGGTCCTAGGATCCTTGTTGTGGAACATTATGTATGATGATGTATTAAGACTTAAGATTCCCACGGAAAGCAAAATTATTGGCTTCGTAGACGACATAGCAATTGTCGTCGTCGCTAAGCACCGGGAACAAATAGTTCAGATAGTCAATGAGGCTATTTATGTGATTGGGCAATGGCTACGGACAATGGGACTGCAACTGGCGGAAGAAAAAACAGAGGCAGTTCTTGTCACTGGGAGAAAATCTAGAGAATCCATCTCTCTTACTGTCGGAAACTGTGAAATCTATTCGAAATCGTCTATCAGATATCTTGGTATAATGATAGATGATAGGATGTCTTTTAAACACCACCTTGATTATGTAACACGTAAAGTATCCGGGACAGTACCTGAAGCTAATGACGTTATGGTCACTGGTAGTCAAGTTCTGCTCCACCTCCCAGTTGCAGCAGTACTCTACCGCATGTCTATTTGCCACCGTGACGTCAATGTTCGATTTTGCTCCTGCTCTGTTCTCGAAAGTGTGGGGCCTACCAGGTCTGTTCACAATTTCCAATTTTAGTTCTTGAAGGAGATCTACTAAGTCTTCTCCTCTGTCATCAGTTATGTTGCTATGCCACAGTTCAGATTTGGCATTGGCATCCATCGTGTACACCACCGGCACATTTTTATAGCAGTCGTTGACACGCCTAATTCTGTCAAGGTATGGCTCAATATCATGACTAAATTGAAAATAGATACTAACTAGAATAAACCTCCGTTGGGTGGATATGATCTCTACGCATGCCATGTGCTCGTCGCAGAACTGACTGAGCTTCACAGATGTAATTCCCGTCGCATACACAATGATCGCCGCCATTGGTTTTTCCCCGTTCACAACAACCTGAGCCGTAGTTGGCAGTCCTGGTATACACCCACCTCTAGTGTACGGCTCTTGTACACATACAATGTCAATCTGCCGTTCATCCACTAGTCTCCTGATTTCGTGAAGTACCATAGCACTTCTCATGGCATTAATTTGTAAGATTTTAATGTTACTAGATTACGGATTATAGGTCACATAGTGACATGCCGCGCCTGTCTTGGTTGGATCAAAGGCTTTTTTACCATGTATTTTCACGAAATCCTCATATATGGAATTAATATTTAAGCATTCGTCCCTTCTTTCATATGCTTTTTGTAATAGAATCCAAAGATCAATGGGATCGGTTGGAAGTCCCTCAATCTTAATAAGCATTCTGTCTACAGCCTCCGGAAAAGGGAACAGGATCGAGTTGCCGTTAGGGTGCAGACATCTGGTTGTATATCTTAAGCATCTCATTAAATTAGATGATTCTTCAATTTTCCTTAGTGTCATGTTATACTGTAGGTCTACGTAAATTTCTGTTGGGTCTATTTGATTTGATCTGTGGCGGTCCTCCAAGTCTGCTTGGACACATTTGTCTTCTGTAGGAGCATTATCCACTTTTTTCTTTTGTAGGAAGAGCTCCATTCTTCTTTTATCTCTAGCTATCTTAGAGGGTGGCTTATTTTTCTTTATTTTGTTCTCCATTTTTTTCTCTGATGATGATTTGCTATTCATAGTCGGTTTTTTCTATCTCCCTTTTTAACAGCATCTTATAGGTTTCACATTCTTTGAAATCCTTGCCAGCCTTGTTACATTTCTTTCCTCTTTTGTTGCACGCAATGCACACAGGTGGATCCTCGTTCTTCCTACATTCTTTCTTTACTTGATCGTGACCTCCACAGTGTGCACATACTGTGTTGCCTATCTTAATTTTTCTTTGATTGTTTATACTGGGTCTTTACTGTTTTTATTAGTTCGATGTTAATGTTTCTTCATGGGCTTCCCATAATTTTTTCAAAGGGACACTGTCATACGTCTTCATAAGGTCAACAAAGAGTATATGTAATTCTTGTTGAAAAGACGTTGAGTAATCGAGAATATATGATCAATTGTCGATCAACCTGCTCTAAATCCAGCTTGCTCTTCCCCTTCCTTTGTTGGTATTCATTTTTTTATTGTTTTTTTATTATTTTTCCGTATAATCTGCTGGCTATTCCCCTGCAATTCCCACATATACTCCTGTGGCCTTTTTAAAATACGGTTGATAGACATGATTCTTTCCATTCCGCCGGTATGTCTTGTGCGTTTACACATTGTTGAAAGTTATTTTGAAAATGTTCAAATAACTTTTTGCTTCCATTCGTTGTTAGCTCTCCATATATATCCTCGGCTCCTGGTGCTTTTCCATTGTTTAGAGCTTTACATTTCTTTTCCACTTCTTCGAACGTTACTCTTATCGGTACTCGTATTACGTTTATGTTACATAATTGATTATTGTCCATGTATACTCTTACGTTCTTCTGTTAACAATTTTTGAAAATATTCTTCCCATTTCTCAGATGTTATTTTATCTGTTCTCATGTTCTTCAGTATCTTCCAGCTCTCCGTACTTCTTTGTCCTCCGAGGTATGTATTAATTATTGAGCATTTCCTTTCCCATGTTCCATTTTTTTTCATACTAATTTTTTCCGTAGTTGGGCTTTCTTGTACATTAATTGATGTTCTAAGCTCTTGGAACTAAGATACTGTTCATATTTCTTCCTTTTTTCTTTGATATCCTGTTCTATCTCTTCATCCCACCAATATGCCGTTTCAATGTTAACTTTACCGCTTTCTGTTACAATATAGTCAAAAAAGTAATATTGGCAGGCTAATTAAAACAATTAATATTTTTTTATAAGAAAGACAAGAATGGAGGAGAAATGTCAACCGGACCAGGGAATCGAACCCAGGACCTTGCGATATCCAGCCGCATGCTCTACCAACTGAGCTAATCCGAGTCGACGTCCCAGACGGACATTGTCTTTCTTCTATGAAAAAAATTAACTATATGCTTTACTGGATTTAAATTGAGCATTCCCACTAACTAAGTTTACAATTAATATCAGGAAACAGTGTCATGAGGACTGACAATTCTTTTCTCCTTAATAATGAAAACAACACCAAAAAATAGTTGATTTTCTTCTTTGTCTTAATTTGCATAGAGTTCCAATATCGTGTTATAATTCACTGCTGTCTCTTGGAAATTGCACATCAATTATTTAAGTATGTATGAATATCATTTAATTATAATATATATACATCAGAAAATTACATTATCAAGTTAATTAACTTAACTAATAATGACCACCTGGGCGACTATGCCGATTCCTTCGGCCGACGCTCCATTTCAACGCATCGGAATTAACCTGCTCGGAAGATTTCCATCATCATCCAGGCGAAACAAGTGGATTATTGTCTGCACCGATTACTTAACTCGGTTTGCCGTTACAAAAACCGTAGCATCGGCGGAAGCTTTCGAGATCGCCACCTTCGTCGTTGAAGAAATAATATTATAATAACTAGGTGGCAAGTGTGAATATGAAACATATTTATCTTCATAACTTGGAAGTAGCCGGATGGAGCAATTGATTATATCTTCTTCGTTGCAGTTTTTCACCTTCTTTTTGTATCTCTATACCTTGGGTCTTTCGTCCGGGGAAAAATACGGTAGAATGACGAAGTAATGACCATCACCACAGTTCGGTCCTCTGAAAACTCTAACATCTTGAAATTTTTACAAAGGTTTTCTATTTTTTTATGACATAATGAATAATGGACTGCAGTCCTCGAGTTTCTTGTCTCCGTGTATATTTATGTATGTGACGGTGTTGGAAGTAACCATTGAGGATTTCCATATTATTTCGTTCACTTGTCGTTATTAGTCTTTCTCCGATATTATTTACAGTATCTTTTCCATATATACCTATAGTATTGTCGTTATCCTTCCTTCCTGTTCTCCTATTTAAATCTCCGAGTATGATCAACTCCCTTGATGTTCCAACTTTCAGAATCTCATCATTTAGTTGTTGAAAGAAAGCAACTTTTACACTTTCCTGTTCATCATCATTTATGGCATATACACCAATTATCGTCAATTTGTATCCGAATATACCTATATTTATTTTTATGTCTTTCATTTGTAGCTTCCCATGTGGCTATTTATTGTCTCCACCTTCTGTGTATTACGATTGAAACGCCTTTATTGGCTTTTGTTGCTTTGAATACTCCGCTAAAGAAGTGATCGTACGTACCTAGATTTTCAGATCCTTTTCTTTTTGTTTCGGTAATTACGGCCATATCAATTTTTAGTTATTTTAGTTCCGTAATTATTTCACTTATTTTCCTGTTTATTCCTTGCACATTCAACGTGCCTAATTTCAAAGTCCTTTTCCGTCGCTTTGTCCGTATCCGATTACCGTCTTAATTGGAGGCGTGGTTTTGGGTTATTTAACAAGGTGTTTTTATGGGAATGGGGTGTTGGCCCATTGCCCAACCGTCCTCCTTTATCCGGCTACTCAATTTACTCAACAGTCAAGAGGCGGAGTTTCAAAAATTAATTTCCTTATCCAAATAAAAGCATTATCAAAATGAGTGATTTTTTTTACTAGCAATGTTTTGTAATAGGAGAGAGGTTACACAAAGAAAAATTATATTATCTTTGCGTTCCTTAATTCTAATTGACGGAGAACGTAGCAAAATAACAATTATTACATGAAATTTTATATAGAACATTATGAGAGTCAAAAGTACAAAGAATGATAAAGAATTGACAAATTTGTAGGCTAATGAAACATTGTATTTCTTCTCTAAGAATTTAAATCTGATAGATCAAAAAAGGTAAACAAGATAATTATTTGAAATAGATTGTGGAACATAAATATTAGTATCATTATAAATATAATTCATTCTGAGTTTACTAAATTTTGAAATTGAATGTACAGGATAATAATTAGCAACCAAAAATATGAATACATAATTAAAATTCTTTGAATGATAATGAAAACCAGACAAAAGTAAAGCCTTGCAACAAGATGATGACTTACAGCAGTAAAAAATCTTCTGGTACATTAAAATTACACGCTACTTTGAAAGTGTCTAAGACATCCTGATGCAATGAGAAAGTGATAATATTCTCGGTACTTTAATGGAATTAAAAAATCTCCCGTTTCACTACATGAACTAAGAATACAAGCGGTGAAAAATGCATACCCTCCCCCAGTGCTTTTACTAAGTTTTTAAATACGTATTCCAGGTTTTATTGCAGTTTGTTTATTCCTTTAAATTTGAATAAATAATCCACTAACAGAATACATACAGCCTTTCTTAAATATCGATTTACAGTATATTCTATTGTATCATTCAATAGAAACTTACAGATAATTTTAGATTGAAGGTGTATAATTATCGAATTCTAAGGGTTTGGAATTGCCAAAGTTAAATCTCAAACGTCTAGATGGGTTTAAAATACATTTATAAAGGAACAGTTTGAATTATGATTTTAGTTTCGAATTTCAGGAAAGTAACCAGTTTATCTGGCGAAGCTTATTATTGACGCGTTTCATTTTGGGATTTAGATAAGATTTACAATCAATTTTATAATCCAGTATTACGTCTATGTATTTAACTTCATTAGGAGATAGGTAAGAGTTTATTATTGATTGAGATATTTGGATAATTTTTCTAGTGGTGAAGTTTACTTGTACTGATTTACTGCTATTTACTTTCATACGCCAAGATTTGAGCTGTCTAAGGGAATCATTGTCCGAAGACAAAATTGTAATAGATGTTATTCGTTGTAGGAATGTCCGTAGTAAATATAAAGTTATCGGAGCGGTCCAAGGACCCTGCCCTGTGGTACCCCAGAGACAATTGGAAATTGTGGTGATACCATTATTATATTTAGTTTTGAAGACACTTTCACTAAGATAGAACCTTATGATGAGGTACCAGTCGTGGGGGTAAGTTTCAGCTTGTATAATAAATGGAGGTGTCAAACAAGGTCAAATGTTTGAGCAATTCACAAATTTGTTGTAGAGCGGCGTTCGTGTAAGCCAAATTGATTAGTCAGTAATATCTCATCCAGGTTGATATGTCTCCAGCCATTTGAAGAAGTAATCTTTCAAATATATTGTATGACTGTGATAGCGGGCTTATGGTGCGATAGGACGAAGGGGAATTTGATGGTTTACCGTATTAAGTATCAGTATTATTTGTGCGGTTTTCCAAGATGCTTTCTAATTTGCTAATTTTTTGTTGAATTTCTGATGACGAGAATGGTTTGATAGGAATTGTCATCGGGTTAGGCTAATTAATATACGTGCGTATATAATAGCGTTAGAGTTGGTTTCCGATGTGCTGAAAGTTAGTGCCAAATGTTCTGCAAAGCCATTTGCATTCTCCTCATAGGTACGTGCCCAGTCTACCGTCTTGTTTGTGTCTTGTAGGCTTCTTCAATTTTTAGTAGCTTTCCACACATCTGTTGAAAGAGTGGCTATATGTGTTTCAAACGTCAAATTGCATAAATTTTATAGTGTTGATTTCAATCTTTCGTAACAGAACGAAGACTTTCCCGTTATAAATTATAAAAAAATCAATTTTGGATTTCCAACCGGGTTAAATATTTATTATTACTCAATGTTTACATGGCGTTCTCTGCTATCGTCCCCTGGTCACATCTATTAATAAGGGTTTGATGAGACTTTCTTAGCGCAGATATGAACTCAGCAATCGCTGACAGTATATAACTTACAGTCCTTTTCACATGAGGGCTGTTCAGTGAATGCGAGCCTAGAGATAAACAAACTTTGCCATATCGACTCATTTCCTCTCAAAACAACTCTCAATTCAGATGTGTGGACAAAAATGTGTGACAACGACGTGATAATTGGATGGCACAAAGAACTGTTTAAAATATCAAATCGGCTCCCAATTGAAAAGGACTATAAGTATTATTTAAGGCATTTATTGAAAAATCTAGTAGCTGGAAATGATTGTTAACTTTATTCCAAATAGCCTCCAATCACTAGACGACGATGACAGAGTACGTGTAATAAATATTTGACGCATCATGAAAGACTGGAAATTCATACAACCCCTCGAATAATCACTACTGTAAGACTAAAACGATGATGGAAAACGGACGAAGTATGGAACAGGGATCCGATAACTGTAGAGGACCCTTTCAATATATTAGTGAATTAAATTTCACTAAATGAACTGTAAAAGAAGAAAACACCTTATAGAATAGGTAATTCTGTTTGCTGTTTCAATTAACTAAATAAAAAATACGGTGGGATGCACAAGCATCTTTCATTCAGCATTTTTTGAATTTGTCGGTACCATTCATCGTAGTGTTAGTTTACCTACACGGATTTAGTACAATAATTTATCCTGTAGTAGGGATTATTTATTCAAAGTTATTAGAAGTGTAAGAAGGTAACACTATCTTCGAGCTTGGTTTTTATACATGAACTATGTAACCTCAGTATTTTTATTTTTAACATCTCCACTTAATTATCCCCAATTTTGTACATCCATAAATATTAAGCTTTTATTAATAAAGAGTACTTGAACGTCAATAGAATGATTTTGTGCTACTGCTTGAGAATTATACTTTATTTATAGATAACTATTAACAGTAGACCGCGAAACAAAATATTTAACTACAAAACAATTTCTATTAAATTCGTGAAAGTTGAGAATTCAATGATATACATTAACATTCGCCACAGACTGCTTTCGTTCTAGCTGGAAAAGTAGCATCCTAATCGACAAAGCACAATAATCCAAAGATGAGAAACTTAGTATAACCGTTACAATTAAAAAAATATTAATTATTCGAGACATTATAATTAATCAAAACCTAATAGTGGGTCTGCATTGCTATTGTGGTAAATTCATGAATATGTGGAATCTTTACAACGATTTTAAAAGGCAAAATACTTGCTGTCACTTTGATTTAAAATGGCTCTAATTTGTACAGGGCTGCATAAAACGTTCATAAAAGGCTGACCGGCCCTGTTGCTTTATTACTGGCGGAAAAAATTAAGGGACGTCAAACAAACGCGGATAGCACGTGGAAATAACAATGCTAGAACATTTGCAGGGTTTTTTAAAAAATAAAAATAACGCAATATACGCACCAATATTATAATAATCTTTTTCGTATGGTCGTATGCCTCACGAAATATGTTGTATAATAGTATGAATATTATGATGAAGGTTTTCGAGGTAGCTGTCTCGTATATCGTTATGAGTGTTCTCGCTACTCTAAATCTGTGAATGGTGAGTAGACCTTGTAGCGCAGTAGGACCTCTCCCACATTTTAAAACAAATCAAATGCAGAAAATTAAACGCAGCAAGAATATTTCAGAGTCAGGCAGACAAGATGTGGAGAAACCAGGATTAGGAAGGCGCCAAAGTGTCGCGTAGAAATCATGTCTACCTGCAGTACAAGGGAGTAGGGTTATTTACGGATCAGGGACGTTAACCCGAAATATTTCTAAGGACGTCCTTCTACTTTATCAGTGCGATATACCGCGCCTGGTGGAAAATGAATGAGGATTGGTGGAGACACATCACGTGGGATGGCGTTATCCCACAGACAAAGACGAATGGAGAGTGACAAGGCGGTAAAGGAGTTAGTGTTGCTCACAAATTTGTGATTTGGTATATAAATATTGTGTATTTAAAATTGAAACTTGATGTATTGATAATTCGGTAAGTGTTATCAGTTACTTAATTTTTAGTTTAGTTACATATTACTAGAAAATATATGTAAAATATTTGAGGTTTATTAACGTTTCTCCACAGGATAATACCCTGACGAAGATACAAATAACTACCGAAAGGTTTTTCTTTTTTGGTAACTGAAAAATTAAAGTCTGAAAGTGGTCATCAATTTTTAATTATTAATTTGTAATTGATTGTATTAACCAGCCGTTAAAATTTACGTACCTTACGGCCAAAGCCCGAAAGTCGGTTACTTCGCGCTTTTGCCAAGTGGTGTGTGGCTAATGTCAAATGTACTTCATATAGCCAGTCTATATCTTACTTTGGGCGGCCAATCTGCGAAGTGGGCTGAAATCCTTGGTCAATATTTGATGTGTTGATGCAAGGCAGTCCGGTAGGCGACACAGGAATGTGACTTTGCAATTCATTAACGCCAATGTTAAAAGCAGCAATTTTTGACTCCCGTAAAAGTAAGTTATAAGTTTAAATTTAGAATATTTGTATTTTACCAACAAATAATATACAGCTGAATTATGAAGCAATCTCATTGGCAAGATTAATTACAATTCTGACTTGCAAATGGTGACTAACGAATGGCGTTAGCTTGGAAAGAGAATTTTGATTGAGGTTAAGGAAGTATGCTACTTGGGCATAATAACTAGGTAGAAGTATAGTAGACTTAAAAAGAGTAGGACAGCACAAGCATGGAAGGCTTTCGAAAAAGAAAAACAGAAATTTACTTACTGCTAATATAAGAGTGAATATTGGGAAATCATTGCTATAAATGTTCGTATGAACTTTGACGTTATATGGGTGCGAAACATGGACGGTAGGAGTTGCAGAAAGGAAAAGAATAGAAGCTTTTGAAATGTGGCGCTATAGGAAAATGCTGAAAATCAGGGGAATAGCGAACAACATGGAGAATATTGACCAAGAGACGTTTTGCGTCTTGTAAAATTAGCATTAGCGGGAAGTGTGTGGGGTAAGAACAGATATGAGAGACAAAGGATGGAATAAGCTAATCAGATTAGGGAGTATGTGGAATGTGGTAGTTATATGTAAATGAAGAGGCTTGCGCAGGATAGGTTAGTATGGAGGATTGCATCAGACCAGTCTTAGGACTGAATTCCACAGCAACAAAAACTACAATAACATAGTGTTTTCTTAGTCGACTATAGTCAACACTTTCCTTTTTCTGCTTCGCTTTAAATTGTTCAACATACTGTACAAAATAGCAGTGTTTATCTTTGGTGAGGATACATCTATTTTTTTCCTTTTTCTTTCAGCTACGTATTCAAAATATCTGAGAATCTTATCTTCTTATCAAATGTTGGTTCCTCATTTACATGCACGTCAGGCAGTAAATTATTCGCAACAGACGTAGCCATAAGAAGATCAACAATTTTACATCGAAATACACACGATAATAAAACATTCTGCCTTGTAAGAAATGATAAAAAGTAGCATTTTTGGGAACGTATACCATCATTAATTCAAGTCACAATTGTAGCTGATCTTGCCAATGACATAGCTTCATAATTCATCTGTATATTAATTATTTGTTGGTAAAATAAACAAATGATTTAAATTAATGCTTTATTACTTATTTTTACGGGAGTCAAATAATGCTGCTTTTAACATTGACGATAATGGATTGCAAAGGGGGATGCCAGTCACATTCATATACCGCCTGCTGGACAGCCTTGGGTCAGAACATCGAACTTCGCGAAATGGCCGGCCAAAGATGTAGATAGACTATTTGAAGTACATCGGACATTGGCCACACACCTCTTGGCCAAAGCGCGAAGTGGTCAACTTAGGGTTTTGGCCGTAATACATACAAAACTGGGCAAGCAAATTTGGAATTTCATTCAGTTGATTAACAGCAGTTTTATAATAAACACATTATAAAATAAACTCAAAACACATTCTAATCAGGATGTTGCTAGTATCTAACAATAAATACCGCTATATTTAATTGAATCACCAGTATATAAACTTACGTATTTTAAAAAATAGCCTCTAACCTGAACGTATGCTTTTAAAAACTTTGAAATATGATAATGACGTGGTAAAACTATATTGTAATAATTCTGACTTGTCACTACACGTCCTTGTATTAGTCTCCTATTCTGGTGAGAAACCGTATTATCTTCCGGATAATTCTGTAAGTATTAATTATGGTATAAAACTAATGTAAAGAATAACGAAATTCGCATAATAGAAAAAAACTAATTATGTCTAATGGTATGAATTATTTAAAATTTACACTCGGATATGTTTCGTCATAATTCTCAATTAGAAATATACAATAATTAAAATACACATACAAACTAATGTGATCGACAATTATCACTTAAATCTTTCAGTCAGCCTCTGAGAACAAATCTATTAAATTACGATGAATAAGAAATCTTACCTATTTGGATTTTTATTATTCTTTGATACTTCCTAAAGCTTGTATCTAAGATATAATTGGGCAAAATTGGAGTTTGAAAGCATAATCATGTCCCGTGTTTGATAGTATCTGACCGTAGTGAGGAAACACCAACCATATTGCGCAAATACTTCAGTGCTCAGCGACTTCACAGACTTTCGTATGCTGACACGTATGTATACTTTTTAACCATAATTCCTTCTATTTTACTTTTCTGCTAGAAGTTTCTTACATCCTCCTCCTTCATTGTGTCTTCTCGGGATTTTAAAATATGTGAAACAAATTTGCCTACAATCTGTTTAAATTGGTATCAAGAATTACGGTCAAACGTACAAACAAATCTGCATTCTTTTTTTGTATAGATAGATTGCTTGCCAAAGTTGTGTGTTGTGTCCTAATTAACTGTGGATCTAAGGTGGTATTACCTTACTTTCTCTACGGTCTTAACCGAGCATCGTACTTCCTCGTCAGCAGGTAGTGTTATTTATTATTTATTGTACCGGTATGTCCTTTACACTTTTGTCCTAGATTAGCCAATACATGATCTCAGGTTTTATTGAGCTGCAATCATAAGGTTGCAATTGCTAGGCCCGTCACATTTTTAGTACAGTTCGACTAATTAGAGGTGGAAGAAATTAAAGGGGAGTTGCCTGCTTCAGGATCACCCTCATGCAGTCTGTTACCCCTCCCCCCCAAAAATCCTTGGGCATATGGCAAGAGTTGTCCGCTGATCCCATTGGATCAGTCGGCCAACTGCCTCCTGAAACTGGTGAAGACATGGAGACGGGAATGCTGCATACTCGTCTCCCATCATAAGGAAAGAGCGTGAGAATATTATTCAATCCCGGCCTATCTGATGCAGTTTTTCTACGGTTTTCCCTGCATCTTTTTAGGTGAAACACGGGGTAGGATCCTTAAACCATAGCCCGGGGGCCCTAGTTAACCCTCGGCTACCTTGCTCTACCTTCCGCATCCCACCTTTTCAATTCCCTTCCTATGCTATTAAAGGGGAGTTGACTGTTTCAGGATCACACTCATGTAGCCTGTTAACCCCCCCCCACCAAATTACATTATTTTTCTTATGATTATTTTACTTGATTTATTTTTATAGTTATAAAACTGTCTTCAAAATCAAGAAAACGGAACGTTTTACCTAAAGATGGTAAATGAATAAATTTTTCATCTTCTTAAAATGCCGTTTTCTCTTCTCCGTTCCGATTCAGTATCCGTGTTGAAAATTTTTACTATTCTTAATAAATCAATTCTCTTTTCTATTAATTAAATGAAATAAAGTAACGACCAAATACAGACCAAGTTTTTATTTAGTTGAATCCTCGTTGCGTCACCGTATTTGGTATTTCCTCGGGTAACGTTAAATTTTGGCATCTTGTTTTCATAAAAATTTAACATAACCTGAGAAAGTCCCAAATATGGCGACGAACGTCAATGAAACAAATTAGTAACTTTGTCTGTATTTGGTAGTCAATTTATTTGTTACATAGGACAGTTACGGATGTCAAAATGAATGAAACAACCATAAATCCGCATTTAAAGTATAAATGATGGGGGGGATATTAATTAATGAAATTAATAATTGGATTTAAATATATTTATTAATTGTAAACACAATAATTTTAATATGGGTAGTGCGTGTATATATTATGTACAAAAATAATTAATTAAAATGGGATTGTATTAAAGATCTCAAGGTATTAATGGTTTGGGTGACCACGTGTAGCAGATTTTCTGTTCGTTGACGAACCTGAGTTGTTTTAATAGGCGTCTCGCTGTAATTTCCGTGTTGTGGAACTTGAAGCGGCCGGTCGACAATAGTTCGAAGTCATGCTGCCAAATTGAGGAAACTTCGCTTTTTCCTCTTTCTTCCCTTGTTGTTAAGACCTTTCTTCCCTGCTTCCTGGACTGATCAAAGCATGGTCCACCTCTCCGCTGCCACCTCACCAATCTGCTCTCGTTGTAACTTCTCTGCTGCCAATCTCCTTTCGCCACCACCTTGTATCACCAACAATCTCTTTCTCCACCACTCTCCTTCAATATCCTCTCGCCATCACCTTGTATCACCTGCCATAAAATCTCTCTCAAATTGTCTCCGCCAGCCTCTTTAACCTTGTCCCCACTTATCCGACATCTATTACTAAGGTGGCAGGGATGGATATTCTCCAATCATATCCCTTGTTTCATTTGGGGAACACACGCCACCCGGTCACCAAATTCCCAGGCAGATTAAGACATTCCGGAACCGGCGACGAGGTGTCCGAGCTTTATGGTCCAGGTGTCAGCCGCAGTCCCTTTGTTATTATTCCGAGCCACCAAGACGGCGCGCGGAAAAACCCCTTCTTCCTGGCAAGCAACTTGCTCATGCCGGAATATTTATTATTTAAGTTTCCGTAAATAATAATAAAATTGGACGCTGGTTCTACTGCGCTACAAAAGGTATATGATTTTATTATACCATGTCAGATTATTTACAAGAAGCTTTCAGCTGCTAGGCCTATAGTTATCTCGGGTAATATCAATCTCAATCATCATGTCATCAATATTAACCACGACAATGGGTGCCCCAACACGTCATTTTTCGTTCCCTTTGGGATTTTAAAATTGGGTTGGTATCTAATACACCCCGATTTGTCCCCGTCTGACTTTTATCTGCTTGGTTAAAATATCTGTTTACAGATTCAAAAACTTGGATGACATTAAAACAGCTTTAAAAAGGAGCAAAATCTTGAACTTTTTCAAACTGGTTTTGATGCTCGGGTACAACCATGACGCAAATGTGTACAAATGAATGGTGATTTTGTTGGACAGTAGTGTTGTGTAGAGGACAATTCAGGCTATGATCTGTACTAATTCCGTTTCTATATGTTGATTATTAATTTTTTTATGATACAAGAAGATATTAGCTTTGTTCCTCGTGTATCATGATAGAAGAACTATTGCGGGTGTAATACGAGAGCTCTTTCATGAAACTATTAATAAATATCCTATGTATTATAGTTTAGGCCCCAGGAATCGAATTGAAATTCAAATGAATTTTCAGGCTACAAACCTGAACTATATTGGACTATTCCCCTGCACGTTAACCCGTATTTTCTGCATTGGTATCAGTGTTACACATTAAACTTCTTTCAACAAATTAATTAGGTGGTAATCTGTTCTCGTAACGGCAGGGACGCTAATGGCAAGGTATTATGTTCCGGAGAGGGAGAGATGATGACTTCGACGTGCAGATTACCTAATAATGTTTATACCTCGTACACTGCAACCTGCCGATAATGAAACCGTTATCCGGTGGTTAGGGAGCTGTTAATTGCATCTATCAAGTCTAGCTGATTACATCTTAGTTACAATTACGAACGATACAGTTACAAACGACCTAAAATGGCGTTTCTCGATTTTCAACCATGTCGTAGGCCAACGGTTTACAGAGAGCAATAAATTTCCAGTTTTAAAACTTTATTTTACTTATTTTGAATATTACATATTTGATTGAGATGTATGTCCACAAAACTTGATATATTAATATTATTATTATTGGAACGAATTTCTTTTATGTATTACAGTTTTTAAACGCGTCTTTCGTTTTCAACATAGTACTAACACTTTAAGCTTGCATGTAGCCTACACATTCCACTTTATGGTGGTAAATTGGTACCTGTCAGATACCTTGAGCTGGCGGCAACCCGACTATTGCTATCATTTTAGAAGATGATCATAATTTCATTTGATGGGTCACTACCGACGTTTACTGTGGTTCCGGATAATATCCTCAACATTTCCGACTGAACCGTACTCCCGGAAAACCAAATGTTTTGCTACAACCTTCTCCCATGAACGTCCTGAATCTTTTTCCGTCATAGTTCCAGACCCCTCTTCAGCATGGGATTTGGGGAAAAGTAATCCGAACGGCACCTTTCAGTTTAAGAATTGATATTTAATAGAATGGGATGGTAATAATATTGTTGGAAATTGGAGTCGTGAGTCTTACTATTTTTTTAGGTTATAGAGCATGATTTCCAGGGGATATCTATCTTTGAATTTAGCTTACTGTCGTTTTTTCCATCAAAATCATGCACAAGAGTGTTTTCTGAGCGACCATTTATTTTCATTCCCCTCTATGGATAATATTTTACTGTAACTAATTTAACTGAAAATTATTTTCATACGAGGGCATGGACCTCTACATTTGTTAGAGAGGGAGAGAGGGTTGTAAAACGCTTACATCGGCAGACATTTGTGAGCCGCGGGTAAGTCATAGATGAGTGAGAGCATAGTGGAAGATGTTTTGTTCAGGAATGGTCTTGATTAATCTTAGTAAGCAGCGGAGTAAAGGATCCAGCAGGAAGAGCGGAATTGATGGGAGATGCTAGCCAGAATAAGAGAAGTTACAGGTGATAGGATATTAATTCGCGAATTGGTCATTCATTTCGCACTTTGTCCGAGAGGTGTCTGGCCAGTGTACTTCATATAACGAGTGTATATGCTACCTTAGCCTCCGATTTCGCGAAGTGACCGGAAATTCGATTAGGTGATGCAAGGATGCGCGGTAGGCACATTAACTCCAGAAAACGATGTCGCCACCATCATCAGTCGACAATGAACCCGAACCGGCCACAAGAAGAGGCTACAATGGCTTCACCACTTGAGTTATTAACAGTCCTGATGGAGATGTGATTAGATCCTTTATACTGGAGCCCTCAGAGCCAAGTCTTTCTTTCCTAAGGACTTGAGGCTTCAATATCATATTTGGTCCGCCCTAAATATTCGGCTTCAAAAACCAAGGCATCCGGAAGCTACGTCAAATGAATTATGAGCGCAATCCTATGTCATGCTCGATGTGAGCTGGAACAGCAGCTTGGCTAAAGCTCGTCTCGCTGAAGACTCTCCTTCTAGAATTTGTCCGATGCTTCGGCTTCATGATTGGGATGCTTTTGCACTGGAGTCAGTACTATCACTAACCCCAAGCCATAGCTGACCACCAGAATAACATGTCCCCGGTTAGGTCAGACCCTCCAGCTTCTAGTGCGCGTTCTCAATGGGCATTGACATTTAAACTTACAGCATTCTTGAAGGACAACATTAATACCGACCGTACCCCGATGTGCTGAATGCTGGTAGGTATCCTTAAGAAGGACAGGTAGCCCACTGGTTCAGTAGGGAATTACAGCGAGGCAGTTTCCTATTGAATAATGAGGTAGGGCGATCAATTACTCCTCCCTACACACATTAGCCCAAAAGCTAGACGACTGCCTTGAATCGAATCGCACTATGTTTCTAGAAAGTGCCTAGGCAACTGCCATTCAGTAACTGTTCGATTTCCGTGCTCGTATACGATAACCAGGCAAACCCGACACCAAGGAAGATGAGAACTGCGTTGTATTTTAATTAACTACGAACAGTTTGAGCTGGACGCTCTTGAGAAGGAAAGACCGCCGACCTAGAAATGATAGGCTGTATATTCTCAACTATCTCCCGGTTATCAATCTCTTAACATTGAATAATGAGCTACACAAGTTACAGCGCCGAACTTTAAAGTTAATGAGATTGATGAAATTTAATAGAGGAAGTTAAAGTTACTGTCGAACAAAGGATCAATAGACTTAAATTGAACAAGTCATACCGGAGAATTCAAATAACCCTGAACTAACAGTCAGTAAAATAAAGGAACTGTCTTAGCCCAAAATTACCAAAATTTAATTTACCTCCAAATAAAGTCGTAAGCATCGAAAATAATATAAATCTCGTCATATATCTGACCCCAGAAAAATCCTCAGTAAAAGATAATCTCAATGAATAATTAATGAAAATTAAAATTTGGCACTATGAATTTTTGTAGTACATAATTATTGAGTTTAAAAAATACAAGGAAAATTGATAATGAACCATTTGAAGTGTGCCGGGGTGGGGGTGAGGGGGGGGGGAGACGGGAAGCCTTGTCAAGAATTCTCATGCAACATTAAATAAGACCAACAACCTTAACAGAGACTAAAAATACAGGTCCTTTAACAGAATGAAAAATATTACTGGTACCTTAATGAAGTTCTTTAACTTAAGGTAGTTTAAAATAATCATGGTAGATAACGTCAGTTCAAAATACGCCTTACCGAAGTGAATAATACTTTCGGTACATTAAGGGAGTCATGACTTTCCAGTATCTAAGAAGATAAGCCACAAGGATTTATATTTGTATGCGTTATATATTGGTCGCGAAGACCGGGATTAAGACTGTTGGAGGATCGTTACGCTGACCACGTGCCACTCCAAATTCGGAATGTGTCATGCAAGATGACAGTCTGCAGTCGACTCGGTAGGCCCAGGCCCTCAATGGGCTGTAGAGCTCTGGAGGAAGGAAGGGATGCGTTATATATTATAATCTTGTTAATACTTTAATACATATATTTGTAAAGCCACTTCCCAAGTAAATGAGATGATTTATTATCAATGACAATTTTTTTGCTATCCTACTCACGAAATTTGGCTAAAATTCTGGGAAACATATTGGTAACGTTTTCGTCCTTTAGCCCCTCCCGATGAAGCTTAATCAACAAGAGCTGTCTACTCAACTCAAGTTGAAGGTAGATCAGAAAGCTGCTTTTGCCCAAGCTGATACTTCGTCTGACACCTTTAAAGAATTCGGGGTTTCCTGTCTTGGATGAATTTACTGACTGGCTTTGTGGTCCCGGAAAGATGGTGCCTGTGATTGGAAGAACAGCCTCGATCGCTCGCGTTCTACCTACTCGTTTCATACATCGAATTTCCATCTTGAAGCTCCTTCAGAGCTTCCGCCCCATGTCTATAATACATACTACTCTACTCCAGTGCGTCATCGGGGGTTTATATGTTGACCACTTCCCTTCCGCGACTGGTTTATTTATCGCTATCGATAACAAAAGAAAACGGAATTAATTAAAATAAATCATTAAAAATATAACCAATGAAGTTTCCGCATATGACGGAACTTCACAATAAATTATATTTTTTAAAGTCTTAGGATAAATCAGATGGCTAACGTCAAGGTTACTCTTATTCTATTCCCACCCTTACCTATTTGAAAATAACGTAGCGGAATGATGAGTACAAACGAATGTGTTTTAAATATTAACAAAAATGTTTTATGTAAATTTTAAACTTTTATATATAAGATGAATATGGAGAGATAAAAGCCGAAAGCTACCTAAAAAATTTGTTTAAATAAAAACTGCTTTTTAAAAAAAAATATTTTTCTTTCAATGGAAATATGGATACTCCTCTTACTATCTCAGAAGGGCTGACATTGTACACAATTATAGTAACTGACCCCGGAAAATATTTATTAAATTCTAATATCGGCCTTTTGAATATTTCTGTACTGATTTCTGTACTTTAATCGAATCAAGGAATATCGTGGTACATTAAATAAACACGCTTCCTTGAAAGACTACAAAAAATCCCCATACATCGAGAGAGTGAAAATATTCCCAGTGCTATAACGGAGTTAAAATTTCTCCCGATACATTGACGGATTGAAGAATACAAGCAGTGAAAAATAATCTCTGTACTTAAGGAAGTAAGAAAATTCCGTAAAATAGGAACCAATTTACAAGGCCTTTTGAAGAACTTGAAATTAAGAGAAACGTGAATTTATATTAAACGCTAAAACTTAAGACAAGTTTAAACAGTGAATACTGGTTCACTGTATAAAACAAATATAAAAATGACGACATACGCCAACTTCACTAAAAATATATTACTTATGTGTATTTTTATTTCTTTGAAATTTTAACTTGTAATTATTTTGTCAAAATTCAGTCTGTGACGTTCCTGTATTTAACTTCGTGTTTTGAGAAATGAAACAATAAAAAAGAATTTTTAATTTAAAAACATTAACTAAATTAATCTGCTTTCATATTAAAAATAAAATCTAAGAATGTTATAACAGTATTTTTTAAATACAAGAATTACATTTCAAAGCTTCAATAATACACAAGTAAATAATAACGTCCCATATATTTAATTTAAATTTTACGTGTTTTTTCTTGAAATTTTGAAATGAAATTCTTGTAGTTAAAAAATTTGGTCACAACAATATAAATTTTGCGATTTGTTTCTTTGAGACAGTTTTCAGTTTTCGGCCCCGCATATTCACTAAATTTTAATAATATTTTAACTGTAAGTAAATCTGACATACCAAGTTTATTTATATTCAACTATGCATATGTAATTTTATAATTTTTTTTTGTAGGATGAAATGAAGAGGTCCCGAAAGTTGGGGACGAAACATTTTAATTCAAATTAAATTCTTTCATTTCTGACTTGCGGCCATTCTCTGTATTTTACTTTAAATAGAGAATTAGTTCATGGTTATTAAATTTACTGATAATAAATATTAATTAGTTTTTGGTCTATTCCCAAGTTCCATTCTTGGTTGACTATACGTCGTCGTGCTTTTGTAATTGTTAACGGATAATTAATGCAGTGTCGAAATTGCAATGCCAAACAATGATTGCATCGGAAAGTTTTGTTATTGCCACGAGTGTTGTGCCATTATACCCATGTGAAAATGCTGTCGTGTGAGCGTTAAATGAAGCTGCCAAACACGTTTTAATTTTCGTATTGAAATTGACAATGTTATTGTAATTGGAGGTTTACAAATTGTTTTATTATAATTCTAGATAATGAAACAAAACTAATATTTACGTTTATAATATATATATATATATATATATATATATATATAGTTAAATCTAAAGTCAATTTAATTTAGTGAATCTGCCTCACCTAACTACAATTTTTAACAAATATTTTTTATTAGTAAAATAATCCATACCAATAAATGAAATTGAAGTGTCTGTCTGTATGTTTGTCTCAAATAGGTTCCGAAACGACTTAACGGAATTCAATGAAAATTTCATGAATTGAAACAGGATTTTAAAAAAGTTTCGTGTACGTTTCATTTCGATATCTTGCAGAGTTCAGAAGATATTAATGTAAATATTTATAAATCCTTTGAACAGCAGCGCGAAAGCCGGCGTGAAAACCAACTGCGAGTAATAAGTACTAATAGGCATTCCTATACCATTGATCCCACTTACTGTGCTGTTATAAGCGTAATTTTGGCAGCTTAAGAGAGATAGGGGTGGTGGTGGCGATTTTTCTCCCTCCATATTGCAGTAATTAACCTATTGTTGGAAAAGAGCAAACTCCTTGAGAAACAATAAACTACTTTGGATCGTCGATACGATGTATGTGTATGCTCATTTTTATTTTATATTTTGGTTAACATGTTACATGAGGGTGATCCTTAAACATGCAACCCCCCCCCCCTTTAACAGAATAAGAATGGAATTGAAATGGGGGGGGGGGTGGAAGGTAAAGCAAGCAAGGTAACCAAGGGTTGGCTAGGGATCCCGAGCTATAGTTTAAGGATCCTTCTAGGTGTTTCAACTAGAGACGCATGGAAAACCGTAGAAAACCTGCATCAGATAGGCCGGGATTGGATAATATTCTCACGCTCTTTCCTTATGATAGAAGACGAGTATGCTGCGGGTCACAGCATTCCCTTCTTTGTGTCTTCACCAGTTTTTTACTTAGCCCTAAAAACGAAACAATAGTTACAGAATATTGTTAAAGTTCAAGTCATTGAATATATAAAAGTACGGTATCGTTTATTTATGATCGCTTCAGGACAAACCTTATAACTCGCAGTTGGTTTTGAACAGGTCCAACTATCATATGTTTCGGACCCAATAAAAATGAGTAATTACTAAATATTCAGATTTATCTGACGCGACAAATAAAACCAATTTAAGTATACATTGTATCGACAATCCAAAGAAGTTTATTGTATCTCAGGGAGTTAGCTCTCTGCCAACAATAGGTTAATAACAGCGGGAATCCTACTTCAAGAATAGATGGAATAAAAATACTCACCCTCCTTGTCTCTCTCTCCCTCTCTCATGCTGACAAAATTACGCTTATAATAGCACAGTAAGTTGGATATTGTATATTAACGCCAACTCGCAGGCGGTTTTCACGCTGGCTTTCGCGCGGCAATTCAATGGATTTATAAATACTTACACTAATATCTTCTGAACTCGGTAAGATATCGAACTGAAACATACACGAAAATTTAAGTTAAAATTCAGTTTCAATCCCTCAAATTTTTATTAAAATCCGTTAAGCTGAAGCATAAACAGATCAAGAGTATAAGCAACCCCATTCACTTGCAGATTTTAACGTGAGAGTGATAAATAAACCTTTCCCGTAGAGGGTTTTATATTAATGTTTATATAACTTTAATACCTTCTGCAATATATCGAAATTAAACATGAACGAATACATAAGTTATATTTCCTGTATATAAATCCTCAAATTTTCATTGAAATCCGTTGAGCTGTTTCGGAGCCTATTCCAGGCAAACATGCGGACAGTCAGCCAGACAGACACTTCAAATTTATTTATTAAAATTCTGTACCTGCTTTTCCGTTTTTAGGGCAAAATAAAAAGAAGTATTTCCGCACGAACGAAGTCGCGGGCATACCTAGTTAAATATATATTCTAAGTTGCCCCTTTTTTATTTTGTTTTTTGATACCCGAACCAGAGATTGAAAAAAATATGCAGAGGCGGTATTGTCAGCTAAACGTTGTTTGCTGAATATTTAAAAAGAAGCCTGATTTAACAATTATTATTAATTTATAATATAACCAGCTGTAGTGCATATTTTAGACAGAAAATTGAACTAATAGATATTAGTTTTGAATACTACTTCCACAGTTTAAATGTATATTATGTATTAAGAATAGAATTTTACATTTATTTTTTTAGTTGTAATGTTAATTTATTCTATCGGTTTGGATTTATTATGGCAATAAAGTAATATTAACATTTGATAATTGAATAAACCAAGCAATTACTTCTGTTCACTAGAAAGTATTTTTTCTTTGGTGAAATTCTAGAGGAGCCGGAGGAAAAGCTTTGAAAAGTCTCAAAGCTATTCACATTTCCATTTCTAATGTAGGGCTTCCTCTTTTTTCCCCAGCTACATTATCAGACAAGAGGACTAAGATTTTTTCAGAAGACCTGAATACAATTCCATCCCTTTATTTGGGAACAAAACAGTTGTCAACAGTTTTGAATAGTTATGTGACCCGAATAAATATTTCTGAGGACACATTGAACTAAAATAAAATAAATTTAAATTAGTTTAGGTTTATGTAATTTAATATTGCCCCAATTCGTGAACACTTTCGAGTTCATTTCTAGCTTTTATAATTTTGGTTGTAAATTATATTTTAATTAATATACTATCTATTAGTTAGAGCAGCCTATTAGTTTACTATTCATTTCATCCCATATTTGTTTTTATGCAACGCAAAGTTAATTTACAATTGAGCTACCATTAATTTTTTAATTTTGGCAGATCAACTTTAACATTTTCTACTATAATTCCTCAATTATTTCTACGCCCACGTTTAGCTCGTATACCAATCAAAGAAGTCACTTATTATTTTTTTCAATTCTTTAGAATTGAGTTTCCAGCTTATTTATTACACAATAAAATAAATGTTTGCACTTTAAGTTGTGTTTCGGTATTCAGTCCTAGGACTGGTTTGGTGAAACCCTGCATGCTAGCCTATCTTGCGCCAGCCTTTTCATTTCCGCATAAGTACCACATTCAACATCCTCCATAATCTACTTAGCGTATTCCATTCTCTAATAATAATTTTAGAAGACCCACATGTGTCAAAACTTGGCCTATTAATCTATCCCTTCTCATGGTCAACGTCCTCCACATTGTTTGCTCTTTTCTTATTCTACTTATAACCAATCTATCCACCTATCTGATTTTCAGCATTGTCCTTTAGCACCACATTTAAAAGGTTCTATTTTTTTTCCTTTCTGCAACTTCTACCGTCCACGTTTCGCTTTCATTTACCGGCACACTCCATAAGAACATTTTAAGCAATGAATTTCTGATTTCAATTATTAGACGAAAAATGTTTAAGTAGTCATCATTTTATTTAGCTAAAGGAAAACTATGGAACATTTTATGTCACCAATATTTATTTTGATGTGTTTAATAGCCCAACTAAAAAGATAATTCTCAATAACTGGAGTGTATGAGCAACAGGAAGAGAGATTGACGAAGAATCGATGGGAAACTCTTTCTGTAGCGGTTGATCTCAATCGCGTAGGGAAGGAAGAAGACGATTACTGCCATTTGTTGACAAATAACCAGGAGATGTTTTGAAAAATTATATGTCTGGACACCTTTCGGCATGCATGATAGAGTTTGGGTTTTTTCAGTATGCATAAGTTATGTCAGCAAAACAGGGGTAAGGAGGGATGGTTAATAATAAATGTTTCAAGAAGGCCAAGAGAAATAGTTTCAAATAGTTTTAATTAGTACTTCATAAGTCTGGAAAGGGAGTCTTGATCTTTCACAGGTAGGATTGAGCACTATTTCAGCTGCAAACTGGATTCAGCTTCCAGCGATCAAAGCAGCCGATACCGTAACAAAAACGTTAGATGGGAATAGTTTCCCAAATTACTTGTCAAAAGAATTAAATTCATCAATTTGCGAGTACCAGCATTTTGACAAAAGAATAATGTACCATTATTTCTTTTGTGCTGCTTTCGTCATCCAATCATCCGTATTTGTGTGAGGATGCAGTCTCCCATGTGCATCTAAGATGGGCGTCTCGCTGATAATTTGTCAGAGAAGGTAATTAATAAATTTATTCAAAGTCATAATAATTGCTTCCAATTGAAGCTCAGCTCGAACCCAATCGATATTTTTCCATCCTGATCTTTTAAAGTTTAATAATTTTGTTTAAGCTAAAGCCTTCAGCAATTATTGTTTTCATGCCCCATATTAAGTAAAAAGCTCTGTAAGAATGTGTATGTAATTCGTTTTATAATTTTGTCTACCAATTATTTAATAAAATAAAATTCATTAACCTGAGCACCACATTTACAATCTCAAGAAGAAAAACTTAAGACGACTATTTTATTATTGTGCTAGGGAAATGTATCGGAAAACCAGAATTACAATTTTACAAAATGCGATTTCAAATGAACACATATCAAAAATGATCGTTGATGTACGATACTCATTCAAAGCAAGTAGTGTGGACCTTGGCTATGCAGTCTGTTCAGCGTGTTCAGGAGCGGCAGACTAGCCTATATCCCCGTGTTTGAGTTAGTGCTGAGCTCCTTTCCTATAAGTAGCCGTGTTCTCTACCCAAGGTAATCACTAGCTTAATGCGGTTGCTGATGGAGTTTTTAAGACGCTCAAACTTGCAGCTCCGGTAATCGTTTTATTACCTTCTGTCAAGGTGCAGTAATTGTTATTTAATACGAAGAAAAAATGTTTGAATAAACCGTTTCTATATAACAATTACAAGTGGTAATCGACGTCATTTTGAAAATTGTATCGCGATCACCCAAAAACGCAAATCTCCCTTTTTTTTAAAAAAATAAATACTAACCTACTGCTATCATTAGACACACACATTAGCAAAATAAAACGGCATAAAAGGCTGAATACCACGACACTCACGAATTTTTCCTACTTACATGACCCGAAAATTGGTTTAAAGTCTTCGGTTGTATATTCCTTACTACCTAACAATCTGAAGCGCAATATTACAAAGAAAATTTTGGTACTGATCACTTAAGGGAAATTAAATATTAAAATTATAATTTTAATATTATAATAAAACTGCTAATTCTTCAGTTCTTTTCGATTAATCCGGTACGTTTCTAATTACTGATGTGTTCAAAGTGAAATCCGAGGTTATAAGTTGAATTTTTATGGTTACGTAACCACAAGCAGATCACTGTCTGAAAGGATGTTAAAATCACTAGTTTTTTTCTTGTAGTTTCAAAGTCTAACAGTTAATGGAAATAAACCAAGAAATCAAGGGATTACTAAAGGAATCCAAATTTGGCATGAACAATTTTATGTTTTACATGCAATAAAACAAACTGCCTTATGTCCCCAGTTTATGATCTATTTTATATTATACAGTCAGACTTACAAAAAAGTTTTTCGCCTCTCGGAAACTTGCTACATCAAAATTCATAATAAATTAAGATAACGAAATACGAATTGTGAGGAATGAAATAAGTAATGTTTCCGGAAAAAAAACTGATATGAAGAAATTCTGTATTCTTTAAGACAGCAAAATCATTACACAAACAGAAGCAGCTTAGGCGTTTAACCTTTATTTTGATAATTTACATAAACAATATCTGCGTTATATTGGTACACATAATAACGGTTACGTTCATAGCCTCCTTCACAACGCGAAAAAAGGGTTGACAATTCAATATATTTGTTACTTCTAACTAGCTGTGAAGTCTTAAATATAATAAATAGCTTAGAATTTTATGTCTCTAACGAAACATGTATTGGATTAACAGTAAAATTATTAAGAAATGCGCGGGAGCAATAGCAGAACCAATTCAACAGATAATAAATTCATGTTTCTTAACGGGAAAATTTCCGGATTTCTTAAAAGTAGCAAAAGTAATAACGCTATTTAAGAAGGGCATGCGTACTGATATTTTGAACTATTTACCTATTTCCCTGCTCCAAATGTTCTGTAAAATACTAGATAAAGATATTCTTTTGCGGGTTGTAAACTTATTAGAAAAACATAAAATCACATCATAAGAACAACATGGCTTTCTCAAAAATAAGTCTACCAACAGCGCCATGAACGATTTCATACAATCAATTCAAAATCCTTTTGGAAGGAAATCATAAAAGTAACAGAGAAATTTGCTGATCTTTCCAAGGCATTTGATATGGCTGATCACAAAAATTGACTTGATAAATTAGAATTCTACGGTATCAGAGGAAATGCTTCCTTACTTTTCAAATCATAAGCAGAAACTCTCCATAGACAACATTGGCGGGAATATTTATGACTCCGTTTGGATAAGAATACCTCATGGAGCACCGCAAGGGTCAATTATAGGACCTTTGCTTTTTCTTTTGTACATTAATTATCTTTCAGATTGTATCAAACCCATAAAATCAGTTCTTTACCCCGACGACACGAACTTAGTAATATTTCAAAGCAATGTCGATAACATACTGAAGTTACTAAATGTGAGGTTTAGTGCAAACAAATTGGTTCTGAACCTACAGAAAACTAAACTGGTTCAATTTTCGTCCGGTAACAACATAGTTGAATTAGCAAACCAAACAACTGATTACGCATCATTCCTGAGAACTGTAGTTGACGGAAAGTTCCGGCACTCCCTTCGATTATTAATGCAACAAATAGATACGTTAACTGGAAAAACGGTATTTTCATTCTAATATGTGCTATTTGAATTACGAGCTAGGGAATTTTTCTCTCTTGGAGGAAAATTTTAAATTACAGACACGTGAGATCCGGATACTATGTGGCAAAACTTTTAGAGAAAGCTGTAGACCTCTCGTCAAATATATTTAACGTTACCTAGCTCATACATTCTAGAAACCCTTAAATATGTAACATAATTGAAATTTAATTTTATACCAACGGGGAATTCGTGATTTTAATAGCAGAAACCGGCACGACTATACAGACGAATGATCTTTATCTTTCACTATTTGAAAAAAGTATACACTACTCAGGATTAAAGCTATTCAATTGTCTTCCCTCAGCATCAATAGTATAAGTAGTTACAAAGTATTTATTAAAAAAGGCAAAGCTATACTTTTTAACGGCGCGTATTATTCTGTTCATGAATTTGTAAATCGATCTGATCCTGACGCACATTAGTTCCCAATACTGGTTATTTTATTGAGTACCAAAATAAATTTCTCTTCTTTGTTTATCCAACTGATACTTCTCAATTGTTTATTTCATACGTACCGCATGAGGTTTCCTGTCGTTTACTGAACTACCAGATTTTTCAGGAGAAGATCTGTATTGTTTTTGTGTTGTGCAGTAAGTTTTAGTGATAATTGTGAAGTAATATTTATATTACAAATAGTAACTTTTATTCTTAATTTAAATATAGCACATACTTTATTTTATTTCTGTATTATTTACTGTTTGTAATGTGTTAGAATAAGTAGTTATGTATAGTCTAAGTATTTAACTTATTAATGTACTTATTACATATACATATATATATATATATATCTTATTCAAAAATCTCCGTCTTCCTTTACTTATGTAGTTTGTTGAACGGAACAGTTTGGTGACAATCAGCAAAGCAGAAATGCAATATACGACGGCAAGTCAAAAAGTATCTGTAATCAATTCTTATAATTTCTTATAACAAGAGTACAAATTTTAATTGAAATCATTATAAGAGTCAATGTACTCTTCAGTCCGCTTGGTCTACCATTGCTCGAGCAATGAAGTTTCTTGTATGCACCGCTTCATTAACCTGTTGATCTGAACTGAATCAACGGACTTTTAAAGCATCTTTGAGTGGCCCAATCAGATAGTAAACTGGAAAGATCCGGACTGTATGAACGATGCTCCAATACTTCAGAACGTAGCGTTTGAAGAGTTTTAGGGATATGAGAGGCGGTATGTGGACGCGCATTGTCATGCAACAAAAGACGCCTTCCAACAATTGACCTCTACGTTTATTACGCATTTCAGGTTTACACTGTGTAACAGAATATCACTGTGACATTCTCTGTTTACTCTTGACCCCTTTTCCATGTAATTATCAAGGATTGTACTTTGTGAGCCCCAATATGTTATCATCACTTTTCCTGCAGAAAGTTGACTCTTGAATTTATTTTTGATTGTAGAACATTCCATGTTCTAGTAATAAATGAAAAATTCACGTTTCTTCTCCCGTGATGGTTCATTTGAGAAACATTTCCCTTCATTAGCATGACGGTCCATTAGGTCCTGACAGAATCTCACAAGATTTCGGTTGTGATCTTCATGAAATTGTTTTGTAACGCACGTCGCAAAGATTTTGTGAAGTGTGAGCCTGTTATGATATTTCATATACAGAATCATGACTAACCTGCATATGGTGAGTTACTTTATCAACAGTCACTCATTTGTTTTTCAGAATCAAGGCACGGACTTCTCCCATACTGGCATCAGTTGTGGTTGTAGCTGGACGCCCAGCTCTTTCTTCATCCTTCACGTTTGTTCGACCACTTTGGAATTGGTCAATCCACCAACAAGCACTTCGCTGTGGCAAAACATTGTAGCCGTATTGTGCTGAAAGTGTTATTTTAATTCCCGCTTTTAGTACACCTTCAGACCACAAAAGACGGTTCGCTGTTCTTCTTTAGTACAAACAGAGATTGGCGCGTCTCAACAGCGCGAAGTAAACTTATGTGAGAATAAAAAGATGCTACTAGTGGTTGGTGAGCAAAATTGCAGGTCTCACCCTCGTACGCATAAAAGTAGAAATTTTTGAGACCTCATGGTAACTGAAATATCTTGTACTGTGAACAAACACACTCATTTCGAATACTCTATTCTGACAAGGTACAGCAAAATTTATAGTTGTGAGAGTAAGCAACCAATTCGTCTTAATTTTTTCACACCGTTCAGTGATAGGTCATGCTGTAGATACTAATTCTTTGGCAATACTTATTAACACGTCAGCAACTATGCCTCGCATAAAACTTTTTAACATCTACCAGATTTCCAGACGAATAGTTCCTATTACGATGTGGTTTTTGCCATGTCTATTACAGTGTAATTCTCCCAAAAAAATTATACTGTGGGCTATCATCGTTTCCATCTTTGAAGGTACACAACCCTAACTTCAATTTTATAAATGTAGAAATAAGAAATTTGGCTCGACTTGAACGTCTTGTAGTGTTGTAATAGATAATAGATACGCGTGATTAAATTTTAAATTAAATTCATCTGTTTCTTGGCCTTTTCTGTGTGTGGGTGACGAAACTCGAACAAAAGGCACAACCCTTTCCGTTTTGAAAGTGGGAGGCCTCAGTGCGCATTCCATGGACAATAGACTGACCCTTCTTTTGTAACGAGAGCAGCCCATTGAGAAAAGGAACCATCTAAAGAAAATTGAGTTGCTACCGGAAGTGGGCGCAGCTAATTTGGAGGACCGGCCGGGAAAAACGGAAGGTCCATGAAGAATCTGGAATGCTACGGCTAAATGCGTAACATGTGCAGCATTTACGCCCTCCAAGATAAAGAATTTTCTATTGGCTGCAATTGTTAAACTGCAAGCCAATAGAAGACTTTGGTGGACAACGTCTGATTGGTGGCTGAAGATGGTGTGGCGTCCGACCGAAGTGACGAGGGTACTAGATTGGGAGAGCAGAGAAGAAGTTGTCGGGAGAGCGGAGAGAGCTTGTCAACAGATGCTGTCGGGGAAACGGAGAGACATTGGCGGAAAAACCTAAGGAAGATGCAACTCGGAAGGAGAGTAAGGGAGACAGCAGACGGAGACCATCTAGTAGCAGCAACCAATTAACCAGCATACAGAAACATATGCATTTTATCGGTATCGTACCCATATTTTTGATTTTAGAGTTCACATTTGCAAGGCCTATTGCCATTAGGGAACAAACAAATGCTTTTCGTTCACCCCACAGTGAATACCCTGAGATTAAAGTTAAATGCTAATGAATTGTGCTTTTCCTTTTTTTATATTATTTGAAACTTGTAAATAACTTTGATGTTTATTAAGTTTAAAACTTAGAATTAAACTTAAACTTTTATTTTCTCCTTTTTTTATATTCCATCAGCATCATAACTAAATTAAATTAACCCCACCCAAAGTAAATATTACATATAATTATGTTAAAATATTACTTTATTACCGTATAATGGAGTGTGCAACGTAAATTAATTATTACGCAAATATTTTATGTCCTTCTGCAATGAGTTTTGGTAACTTAGGATAATAATGAGGTTCCGGGGTTTAATTTGCGCGCTTCGCTTCGCCTCGCCTCGCTTTGCCTCGCCTCTCCCTCTCAATCTTGCCCCCGCGCCGCCGGACTGACAGCGAGAGGGTGGCTCTATTTGTGCTGCAGCGGAAAGCAATTGCGCCGTCCCTTGGGTGTGATTGAACTTAATAAACTCCCCAGATATTTCCACACAAAGTTGGTCCTCTCTTCGGTTGAAACTCCAGAAATCAATCCTCTGATAGGAATCGTGAACACAATTCGCTTCAACGAGTTACAGTAACACTATTCTACTATTGGTTACAGTTTCAATAATTACTCGATTAATTCTAAATTTGCTTGATAGTATTCCGACCATAAGAAATTTAATGATTAATTGCATTCTTCTTAAGAATTATTTTGTGAGTATAATTCTTCATTGCCGTCTTCCTGTGGTGTAGTGGCTAGCCTCTAGTTATTGCCTCACAACGCAGGGGTCCCGGCTTCGAATCCTGGCATGGACTTGAATGTTTGTGTCGTCATGGTCGCAAGGACCGGGATTAAGGCTGCTGGGGAACTGACACACTGACCACGTATCACCCCAAATTCGGAATGTGTCACGTCAGATGACAGTCCGCAGCCGCCTCGGTAGGCCTAAGCCCTCAAGAGGGCTGTTGAGCCATTGGAAGAAGAAGAAAAGAATTCTTCATTTTCCGAATCTACGATAAAAAAAACTTTTAAGATCAGTACCACTGCTTAAATTTTGTGATTTTACATTTCAGTACAAAATGACACCATTTATTTTATTTAAAAATCTTTCAAATGAATATCCTTCTCTCATATTTAATTAATTACCTTATCAGACGAAAAACCATAACAGTCGCATAAATGTATTTATTGTATTTACAACATTAATGTAGCTTTCGACGTTTTGTCATATTCATGGAGCTTAATTTTATTGTCAGCAACCCAGTGCCTCGTCATTAACAATTTGTATTGACATAGTCAGATCTACATAAATTCGTACAGTGTCATGTTAACTGAGTAACTTTCATATTTAATTAATTACCTTATTGATATTGGGGCACACACAGCCACTAAATCTGTTCTTTTTTTAATAATTTGTGTAATGTAATATTTGCTTCGGCAAGGTTATTTGCACGGTCCTTAATAGTGGCGGCCATGATGCAAACAATCCTTCCTTGCATTTGTCAATTTGTAATAACAACAGCAGTGACAAGATCCACCGTACTTGGTGCTCGGGGATTCGCCAAATTCAGCCAGCGACAGAGGAATGTGAAAGAATGTGTTCTACGTTTCAAGAGATTGCAAATACTTTGACTTGAAAGTACGTGGGATTTTCGAAACAGTACTGGAAATACGCAGACAGGGATGGATGCCAGAAATTTTCCAGAAGAAGGAAGCATCCCGAGTAAACTTCAAAAATTAAATAATGAAATTATCTCAGCAAATACGACATCCGCTATCTTATGATGTGAGAAATTCGGCTTTACGGTAATTGTGTGTTTAATCAAGTTAAACCTTGAAAAATCAACAGATAGAAATGTACGATAACTAATACCGTTAACCTAAGTGGATACATAGTTTGCAATCGAACGTATATGATGGATTTTGTCCAGCACAAATTATAACGCAAATTCAATTTTTAACGTTGTTGTTGTAATCAGTCCTAAGACAGATCCGATGCAACCCTCCATGATAATCTATCCTGAGCAAGCCTTTTCACTTTTTCGTAACTACCACTACCCACATACTCCCTAATCTTCTTAGCGGATTCCATCCTTTGCCTACTTCTTCTGTCCTTACCCCACACACTTACCTCAATGTTAATTTTACAAGACCCTCACGTCTCAAAAGGTAGCCTATTACTCTATCCCTTCTCTTGGACAAAGTCCTCCAAATTTTTCTCTCTTCCTCCATTCTGCTCAGAACTTACTGGTTAGTTACCCTATCCATTCATCTGACTTCAAACATGCTCCTATAGCACCATGTTTTGAAAGCTTTTAGTCTTTTCGTTTCTGCAACTCCTATCGTCCATGTTTCGCATCCAAATATAACGCCACACTCCATACGAACATTTTTAATAATGACTTCCTAATATTAATACTTATTATAGTCGTAAGTTCCTCTTTTTTGAGAAACCCTATTGCTATTCTACTGTTTATGTCTACTATACTTCTACCATCCCTACTTATTATGCTTCCTAAGTAGCAGAATTCCTGAACTTCCTTCAAAATATCCCTTCCCAACAAAACACCATTTTGTTATTCCACTATTTCCTATACAACACTCCATCACCGTGGTTTTCCATCTATTAATCCTCATATTGTACTATTCCTCTAGAATTACGTTCATGCCATTTATCATCGTTTCCAAGTCTTCTTCTGACTTCACTAATGCCACAATATCATCAAGAATTTCTTTTCCTTGTATTATCATTCCCTTTTAATAACATCGTATTAAATTTTTATACACACAAAAGGAAACACCAATAAATCGTCATATCAAAGGATCGCCCTGAATTGTTATTAAATACAGCATGGTCCCGGTAAAATGTAGTTAACGCTCAGCTTTTCCAGCAGTTAATATTTCAGCATAAAGTTGCCGAAAAAATATGCAGGTTGAAGAGCTGCGGAACAGATTTTTCAGAGTTTGTGAAAATGAAGTCCTTCACACACAGACGTGTACAGGTAAACCGTAAAGTTATACATAAAGTTACGAGATTATGTGCCATAAAATCAAAACGTGGATAAAAGAATTGTAATTTTTAATAACTTTGTTTTAAATTTAAGCGCTGAAAAAGAAAGTACACAATTATAAGTTAGATGTATTCGAAATTGCTTTCTGTTAGCTCATTTACTGACCACACAATATTAGCTTCACTTATTAGTTTCTGCCAACGTGAAACGATTTTAATTTTTGTTAGTGATAGAAAACCGTGCAACTGAACACGAAAAGAATAAATTAGTTTCCCTTCACCTTATATTTGGCTGTATTTAAGGAGTTTTAATCAGGTGTTGGCAAATAAGACACTGTCGACTTAAATACTGTAGTGAATTAATACAAATGAATTCCCGAGCATCGCCACTCATCGAGGTAGTTTATACTAAATTAAAATTAAAAATATTTAAATTATTTCGGTAACCGCATAATTTATGAATAAATGTAAAAATTTAACGAAAGCAGAGCCACCACAATATATTTGCTAAATTATGTTATTTATGTTATAGTTAGATGTAAATTTTACTCTTTGATGGTAACTGGAACTCATGAGTAATTTTTAATTGTCATTTTAGTATAAAAATTATAAGGTTCTCCTCCTATCTCAGGGTCCGTTGAAAATATATCCACAATTTATTTGAAATCGGTTTGTGAGGCATTCTTTGAATGTATTGTAATAACCTGTCAAACTCTGTGAACAGTACACAATGCATTTTACATTTATTATTCTCCTAAATGTAATAGATCCTTTCATGATGTGTTTTCTTGAATCTTCAAGTACTTTGGCTGCTGTACCATTCAACCACAATATATTAAAACTATACAGAATTACGTCCATCTCAACTTATTCTCAAGTTTTCCAGTTGTTTATGATGCACTTATTGAAAATTCGGAGATTGAGAGAAACATATTACTCGTTAGTTTTATTGCAATTGGAGGAGCTATTACTTATAAAACAAGCTCAAATTTATCTTACCGCAAGAACGACAAATAATTTTTTCAACTCATTTCGTTTTTATTCAAGGAGAAATCTATTATCAAACTTCAATCAAGTATATTATTATGAACTGTTACTGTACTAAAGTTTTGTAAGTGAAATATACGGCTATGACTATGGTAAGAAAGCTGCTGCTGTCGGATTCCGAAGACTGTGATAAATGTAGCGGCAAATTAGAAAGGCGCTATCAGAAAAATTCTGGGTGACTGCGATATTTCTTCTAGTTTTTAATGAACTGGGCGAAAAAATGCCTTGCGCTGAGAAAGTATTATTCAAATGGCGGCCATATTTCATTTTGCATAAGAAAAACGGCGGACAAAACAAGGAAGTAATCAAGTATACAATATTTAAAGTTCTGAACCACTGTATTAAAGACCTGGGAAATACTCAATAATTATTCCAATAAAAATTCAAAATTAATTGGTCGTACTACATTATAATCCATGGGTATTTTTGTTTGATATATTTGTTAAAATTGATGCGTTAGTAATACATATTTCATCTTCATTTTCACTGCAAGCACTTGGCGGATTTGCCATCTTGCACGTGCCTTTCTGCTCTTATTCATCCGTTACAACTAGTTGTGCTAATAACTATGTATACGGTATGTTTAAATTGTAAATGGGAATAGTAATATACTGAAGCTATCCACAAAATTTTGGCATTTTAATAAAAATGTATCGGAAAAGGTAGGAGAAAGAGCAACATGAAATGTGACGCATTTCACCGTTACTTTTCGGCAATAATATTTTATTAATGTGGCTTAAGAAAATTTTTTGCAGTTTGCCGTCTCTTATGAACATTTGCCTTTTTACGCCCGTTACCCTAACAACATATATAACGACTCGCAGCACTAATCGATGCAAAAACTCTACCGGTTAGTTAATTGAGCACTCTCACATTTGCAGGTCGGGTTGTTCATTAACTCTCAGTTGACGAAAAAAAGGCTCTGGAACTAGCACTGTCGATGATTGAGGAAAACTTAGTTTTCCTCCTTCTTCCCTCCAACACACAGTTCAAGCAAGTCCGAAGTTCTGGCCTTTCTTGCTCGTTCTTTCTTCTAACTTAAGAGCAACAATGCTCACCTCCCTTTCTACTCTCGATCCACACCGTTCGTTTATATCTACTCTTTTACTTCCTTGGCTTCCTGTTCTCTTCCACTTTCGAGAAACATTCCTGCCTCTCACTACCACACCATTTCAACGTATTGCCCCACTCTGCTCATTTTTCGTGTTCTCACCTCCCAGCTAAACTCTGATCTTCCCATTCTCCGAGGGAAAGCGCTATCCCACGTGACGTGTGTTCACCAATCTTTGTGCGTCTTTCGTTCAGCGTTGAATTTTTTTCTGATGAAGGGAATTGTGCCCTTGGGAAATTTTGAAGGGTGAAAGTTACTTCAGCAAAACAAGCCTAATCTTTTGTAGCTGTAGACAGACACGTTTCCATCGCGGCACCCAGGGACCGAGGAAAACCCACCTCTTGCCTGCTTGTCTCCGAGTTAGAAGCTGGATTTCGATAATTTAAAATCAAATGCATGTGAATAAAATTAGGGAGGGGTACTAATGCGCTACAAATGACATGTGAAGAAAGATGGATTGAAATTGCTCGAATGGTCAGAAGAAATTCGCTTCAGACCGGATTAATCGCTGAAATTCAACTTAGCCCGAATTTTGATGCCAGAATGAAACTAAATAAATTCCATAACACAAGAACACGCATAATTCTATGTCAATATAATTTTATTGACTTTTACATCATTCCACAGCTTAAGTATTATTTAAGTAGCATGTTAAATGCCAGAAATAAACATAGCGACTCCCGTAAACACTGAAATCGATACGAATCTCGATGATATTCGCGTCTCACTCCCACAGACCTTGTTTTTTCGTCGCGAGGAACTAACGCAAAATATTTGTTCGAAATTATTCTACCTATTTGATGTTGTACGCATACTTTGTTCTTCTCCTTCTGCTACCTCCCCCACTTCCATCCCTATGAATCCTTCCATCGTATGCTGAAAGAGGTTGAAAGTATACTACAGTAGTGATGGAGAAAACAGCATCAAAGGTATTGACCACGAAAAGTAATTATTCCAAGTGAGTATCCGCCGTTTTTGCATATGTTATCCACCCCCTACATCCCCAATCCTGTCTCGCACCAGCATACAAAGAACGTGAGTAAAAAAATTATCAATATTGATACACGCCCTTAGATTTGTAATTGAAATATAAACATGTCCACATATATACCAACGTACTTACATGCACCTTATAAAGTAAGAGAATTTTTAGCGTAATAGGCTAAATGAGGGTGATCCACTTAATAGCAAATCTCCTTTAATAGCATAGGAATGACGGGAGGGAAGTTTGCTGTACGGTAGTAGCATTTACTTCTGCGACGACCAGTTTAGAAGGCAGCTGGCCGATTGATCAGCAGATAACTCTTATTGCATGCTCAAGGTCTGAAACACCCGGAACATACTCCGTTCAAAAGGGACATGAGAGAATCTCAAAAAGAAAACTGAGACGATAAATGCCCGAAGGCAGCTGCAATCATCACTCCGGGGAGAAACCTCTGCCAAAGCTTCTTTTTCATATTGACAAGCTCCGTGATGGTGATCTAATAAATCGCATCTTCCCTTTAATAGCATTGGAAGTGAATTTAAAAGGGATTTAAAAGGGAGTGTATTTATGTGCATCAGGTAGGTGGTTCTATATGGGTAATTTTCTCGCCATTCCGAATGGTAGGAGAGGAGTGCACTGTAGTGACGCAGGATTCCTTTCTCTGTCCGTCGACCATCTAGGAGTCAGCTGCTGATTGATATAGTAGGATCCGCGGACAGTTGTAAGCGTAAGCCCAAGGCCTGCGATCCCGGAATAAACATCTTTCAAAACACGCAGAGGTGCCACGGATTGTGATATCTTTATAAAGCTGCTAGAGTTTATGTTTTTAAGAGTAACAAGCTTCATGGGGATGATTCTGAAACAGGAAACTCTCCTTTAATAGCACAGGACGGGAATTGGAAAGAGGTGATGTGGAAAGTAGAGAAAGGTAGTCAACGGTTGACTAGAGCCCCCAGGCTACAGTTTAAGGATCTACCCGATGATTCACCTAAAAGAGATGCAGTTAAAAACCTTAGCAATCCTGCATAATGTATGCTTTTCGGTACCATTGTCACGCACTTACAAATGACAGGAGATGAGTTTGCTGTATTTTCTCCGTATCTCCACCAGTTTATATGAAAACCTAGAAATTAGAGAGAGAACGAGGCATCCCCAAAGGTAATCTCATTCCACATCGTGGAGAAATAAAGTGAGAGAAAGCTCGCACAGGAATATTCTGCGATAAGCACTTAGATTTATTGATTTACAATAGGACAAGTGCTTTACCGGTTTCGTCGTGTATGAGAGAGAATATTTCATTGTTGTTTAGAAACCTATTGTTCATTAATTGTTATCGGTGATTGTCTATATGCCTAGAACACTATTTAATTATAGTTTTAAATTGATTATGAAACATTCGAAAAGATTTTTTTGGTTGTGATTTTTAATAGCTTTGATATGGTGAATTCTGTTATTGTGGTTTCTTCGAAAGTGTTCGTTCTGGAAGCAATTGATATGAACTGCTATTTTATTTGTTTGCTTTTAAATGAATACACTTAGTTTTGTTCATCACGTTTCAGGTTCAAGTTTCAAGTTTAAAGTAGGCTCTAAGATTGTTTCATTCGAAGCAAAGCTTCGACCAGCGAGCCAATTCGGGAACAGGAAATAATATCTTGGAGCTAAATCTGGCGAATGAGGTGCAGTTGGAAGCAATTCGATGCTCTAATTCGTGGAGTTGAGGAGGAACAACTGACGACGAGTGCCGCGTACATTGTTGTCATGAGAAATAACTGCAGTCGCCATTACGTTCTTCGGAAAAATAGTACCCATTTGTATGCAATGTGAACTGATGGATATACGTTTATTGACCACTAAGAAAGTTGAAGAAACTAGACTAAATCTCGTGTAAACAAATCCGAACATTGCTGAAAAAAATATAATATCTAGCCAACTATTTGGCAGGCACTCACAGATTCTTAACACACTGACTTGTAAACTACTATATATACGACCTCAGCTAGTTCGCGTGGTTTCAATCGGTGACTTTCAATTCCTTATGGATTTCTATGTACTAGTTTCCTTTCACTTGTTACCGTTGGACATTCTGATGGACAGTTGTACCAGTCGAATCTAGCTCTTTTTATAACTGTTGAGGTTAAAAATTTTATACAGCAGAATTTTTCAAATGTTTTCCTTTTATTGAAATATACTTCAATCTACATCTATATACAGAGTAGTAAATTAGTTTGCTGTTATGAACTAAACGTGTTATGGGAAACATACATTGATCCTTCTTCCTCTTTATATTATTTTACTATTAGTCTTTTTGGAAGTCTATCGGCCGTACTCGTTGCAGTTGTCGGTTTGTAGGGCCAGTAGTATACAACAACTCTAGGACTTTTTTTCTATAGTTGTCAGATATTTGTTGTATTTCCTCTCTATAAAAGGAAAAGAGTTTCATTCTGATTAACCGGAAATTTATGTTTATAGTATATTCTTTTCTTGTATATACTTTTCTATTTTTGTTGAATAAATTTTATGTTAAATTTTTAATTTTTGTTTGTTTTTATTTAATAAGCACGTGGTGTGGTATAGACATTTCAATAATTTAGTAAGATAGTGTTTCATTTTTCTATAGATATATAATATATATTTCAGAATTTAGATCCTATAATATATATTTTTAACTTTTCTTTGAGAAATATGTTATATAACTTCGCATTCAAATCGCAATATTGATTTTAAAACATGGCCACTTTTATTAATCTTTCGTATAAATTTATATTTGTACAATATATATTTAAAATTTTAAAAATAAATAATCCAATTTAATTTCTGTTTTGTTTTTACGGGTTTGAAATAGCGCTGTTTTTATATTGCCGCTTATGGAGCAATGAGCTAATTGGTCCGAAAGGAGTGGAGATTACAGTCTCGCTGTCACCCTGTCATTGCCACTCTATGTATATTATGTTTGTCTTTATTGCCCAAACATAACTCTGCAGTAGTTTAATATAGGAATAGAAATTAAAGTCGGATTAGATTTCTCTTGAAATGAATTGCAGTACAAAATAATTAATCTGTTGAAACATTAAATGCTTGATTTTTTACTAGCTAAATATCTGACGCTGAAGATTGTTCATGAATTATAAAGTGGGCTGTGGAGTGGAAAAAAAGTAGTACGTAATTAAATGTTTATACTTAATTCCGTTTATGCTTAATACGCGTAGGGGGCAACTCCGAGTGGCTCTGCAACGATCAATAACTATACTAAAAAAAATCCCCCAGGATCGCCGCAGTCTTTACAATTATCAAAGATCAAACGATAGCTATGATGATAAAATGCGAATTGCTAAAGTGGTAATCCTTTGGTTTAATCCACTGGGAACGTAAACCTTTTATCATTAGATTTTATAAATGATAATTATTATTGATATCCAGTAAGTTTTAATCGTATATTGGAAGAATATAAACGGTAGAATAGAAACGTTAACTTTAATCACTCGTCTCCATATTATCCAAAATAGAACAAGTTTACAATCTGGTTTTACTCGACGAGTCCAATGTAAATAACGTCAGTACGAAAGTGTTCTATAACCTGAAGAAATGATAAAAATATCAAGAGTCATAGTTTAAATCTGATCGATGACACTCCCGCGAGAGAAACGTCGGTGTCGCCACCGATATGGTGGTAGATGTCCGATCCATCAAGACGGCGGGGCGTAGAGACTGTGACTTCGTGACCAGAATGCGCGCCGCAATGATTGATTGCAGAAACTAAATACCGCTCAGATATGATGGACGACCGACTAGCTCAACGCTAGAATCGGGGTATATGTAATGGGTTCCTTTGTGTCCGTTTCAAGGTTCTTCGAAATCTGGAGCATATCATACTTTGCCGAGCTGCGATTTATGATAGATGATTGCTTAAACGTTTAACAAAACGAGTAGAAATTGGAATGTGTCAATGTAAATGTTGAAAATTGTATTCAACATGTGTTTAACTTTCTTCGCGCTTTATTTCACTACCAAGTATTTATAAAACCAACACCGTAAATATTGTTTATTTGATATATTATGCTTGCTGTTTACGTCGAAGATAATCATTTGGCATATAATAGGAAATTATTATTTTAATCTAGACCTCAACGACGAAAGAATTTACTCGGGAAAAGCATGGTTCTAATCCTGAAGTAAAATAAATAGAAATGTAAATGTTCTATGATCTATACCAATAAATAAAATAGAAGTGTCTGTCGTCAGATTCTGTTACATAGAAAAACTGCAAAGGATCCCTATTTTTCTTGTTTACGACTCTCTGAGGATCTACAATTTCAGGCGAACACGTGACACGTGTTTTCAGTATAGATAATCCTTAATTTATTTAGTTATTGACTATTTTATTTTTTTCTATGTCGGTGTCCACCGTTGCTCGAGTATTTACAGTATTGAATTAGACAGTGATTTCTTGGTTAATACGGAATTATATCACGACCAAGAGCGTCCTATTTTTTATTCTTTACTTTTCCTGCCATATCTAATCTGGGAGAATGCCACTTTCATCATAACAGGCTTGATGACTCACAAAACCTTTATCGAGTCAGGAAATCTACTGATACCATAAATTAGCACAGTAACTAAAAATGTGAGAAGAAAACAGGTTTACTTTATTCTTCAGTTAAAGCAACTGAAAATACTCCCGATAAGAGAGTCAAATATACATCGAGAGAGACAAAAACTCCATAAGATAGTCAAAAACAAAAATTAAATTAACAATATTATCCCAGTACCCTAACAGAGTCACAAACATTAAGAAGGTCAATATCTCTGTGTCTTGATCGAGAGAGAAGAGTATTTCAGATACCTTAAGACAGTAAAATATAGTCCCCATATCCAAATTTACTGAAAATTATTATTCGTTGAATGGATGTTTACCCACTCAGTACTTGTCCAAGATAGTAACGTGTATAAAGTTTGGTAGAAATTGCTGCATCCCCACTTTGGTCTGATATACAAGTTACTTGTTGAATGTCAGCGACTTCCAGAGCCACGGAATAGACACATACTTCTGTTGTTTTTGCGTTATTTTATGACAATATTCCCCACCCGGACTCCTAAGGCTCTTCCCCTCCCTATGCCAAAAGGGGTTCAAATTATATACGGTCTACATCGGAAGATACACCGTCAATTTCATTGACGTAAAAAGTATTTATTCGCCGCAAATATAGACCGCTTTTGAATGTTTTAAGGTATTCACCTTTGACCTCAGGGATTTTAGTAGTATCAATCCACACAGATAGTTTCTGGGTATCAAGAAACATCTGTACATAATTTATTAGAATTGGCCCACACACTTAAGATTCAACGTGACAGTTTGTTTTACCACCTTCCACTCCCTCTTAAAGGCTGAAGTGTAACTTTGCATCATGTTGAATTATTAGTTTAATTAATTGAAATATTAGTTAAATTCATATATATTAAAAATTAATAATAAACGTAACCCATAATATAACTTAAAATATTATGACGAATGAATTAGATTATATCAAACATTTCAGAATTAAATGAATGTAAATATTTGGAAGTAACATTATTTATTGTAGCTGACATACGATTGGTCGTATAATAATTATTTTTTTCTTATATTATACCAGAAACTTTTAATATTCAATCTATTTTGTACATCAGTATAATCTACATAGTTATTATACAACTTTAGAGTAGATACCAAGTTATTACAATGATGCATTGATTGTAATTCTGCAGAATATGTGATACATCTGAAGAATTATGTTAAGAATGAACTGGTACGTCTTATATGTAAATAATAATTCTGAATAATGTTTTATAAACGTTCCTAAATTTTTTATTATACTAGCCACGATATATAAAATAAAATACTTAGAGAAATATTGCGTTTTTCAATAAGCACGGGTCGATGTTACAATAAATAAAACAAGCTATGTGGAAGGTATAAACCATATTCTTTTTTATTTGAAAGGTTCATGTATGTTCTTTCAAATAGAAATGAATTTCGTTAATATCACACACAGCCCGTGTTATTCCATTTCAACATCTACAAATCCATATTGAAAAACCCTTTATTAATCAGTATAGCTGAGAGAAAAAACTAAATATTATTCTTTCCGTAACTTGACCATCCTGATTAATATCTGTGATACAAAATTGTTTCATATTTATTGTGAAATGATGACATTTAAAGTAATCTATTAAGGAACACGTCCGACAATAAACTTTTGTGTACAATTGATTTCGCTTTTTGATGTCGTTTGCAAAAAGCAGTTTCTATCAGAGAATTTTATAAATTACGAGTAAAAGTGTCCCATTTCCTCGTACCTTTCTCTACCTATTTAGTTAATTGATTTAAACTAATAAATAGCTATAATGGCCAAAGGCAGATAAAAACAATGATTAACTCATTTGGAACAATATATTACTTACATTTAGTCACTAATTTGGAACTTCATCAAGTGAGTAATAAAAATGTGAGACCTTATTGATTGTTGATTGCACTGTGTTTTTAAATAATTATTCATTTTTCCTCATTTAATATTAAAATTTTTGAACCCAATAATTAAAAAATTATAATTGTATACTTTTAAATTTATCAGAATATTGGAGATCTTTGAAGCAATATGAGGTTATAATATTAATTATTAATGATGTACGAACATGTCTCGGTTAGTATTGTACTGAATTAATTAACTGATTGTCGTAATGGTGGAATCCTTATCAAAACTACTAAGCATTTTTGTATTCGTATAGGTTTTTCAGGCCGTGCCACAAAATCTGCAATATCCGGAGAGGTTTCCAAAGAGTGTTGCTCCCAGGCTGTTTCTCTCCTGCCCTTTCGTTTATGACACTGTAAAATCCCCGAATGTGTCGGTGTTTGGAGTCCGCGCCCCTTGCGACCCTAATTGAATTTCACGAGGAACCGGGCTTTTCTAGAGAAGCAAAGCAATTGCTTTACCCATGCCGAGTCTCGCAAAAACACTCAGATTGCCCAAAATAAAATTGACAAATAATATTATGTCTTCGTATTAGAACTGTATGACACTAGTTGCATAATTCTCATCGGTAGCATGTAATCGTAAATTGTCTATCAGGTACTTAAACTCTTTCTTTACTGAATTATCTGCTTTCACGCGTTTATTTATTAATTTTTGTCCAATATTCTTAGACTGTTTTGTTTCCGTATAGCAATTTCCTGCCGTCTTGACGCTAATAAATGTACATTATGAACCAGTGAATTTTAGGTACATTTTCAGTTAATATTTCTTACATGATGCTTGTGACAGTTATTCTCGTCGAACTTCTTCTTTGTGCTAATTTGAATAAAATGATTATACGAATACAAAATGGAAACTAAAGTTATAAAAAAATATTTCTCTACAGACGAGTAAATTTCTTCCGATTGCGCTTCGTCCGGTTTTGATAGTCATATTCAGCTCAGATATTATATTTAATAACTATCATACTGAGTTATCTCTCGCAATAACTAAGAATACTAAGTATAAACAATATTTCAATTAATGGTATCTGATGTTCTACGCATTCGTTGAACAATACATTAGGTTTGCCATAGTTATCATTTTCACGACAGACAATTTGCATGCATTACTCTATTCAAAAGAATTATTTTATACCTTTGAGAGATTATGGTTGCATCCTTCACGATTAGTAGAGATGTAAACGTTAATCATTAATATAATATAAAATTCAAAGAGAAAATAATTGCTTGAATTGAAGCTCTTCCAAAGGCCATGAAATTTAGTGGATAAAATGTAAAAATATCGAGCGGAAGCGGCTTACTTGGCGGTTTCTATAAGCAATGAGCCAGTTTGAACCTATAATGAAAATATGGGGAATACTAATTTTAATAATTAAAAAAAGTAAAGATTTTATGACAATATCAGTAAACATATTTACAATAATAATTACAACATTTTAATAGTTTCAATAATTACACCGGCACTTGTTTTCAATAATAAGTACACATATATTTACAAAAAGATTTATTTTAATTACTTAAACACTAAAAAATTTAAGACATCCTAGGGTGGCACTTTATGGGCCTACTCATAGAACAGATATTTTATTACACTAAACCACTCGGATCTGGCGGAAAACTGAAAATTACAAAGAGTTACAGATGCAGTAGTTTACCTAATCATCTTAGTGCACGTCCCAGCTCCTTCCTCATATTTTTCTTCAGATTCTTCTCCAGATCGTCACCACTCTCCAAAAATCTATCTCAAAATTCCATCTCACCGCTCTCGACCACCAATCTCTCTAAATCACTCTCTACCAATCTGTCTCTCCACCAATCTGATCAATCAATCACCACAATCTCAACATCTCTCCAACAATCGTTTCATTCCATTCTCTACCACTAATCTGATACCAAAAATGTCTCCACCTGCCTCTTTAAAACTTCTTCCCCACTTCTGCGACATCCATCACCAAGGTGGCAGGGATGGATCTCCTCCAATAATATCCATGGTTACATTTGGGGAACACACGCCACCCGGTCGCCAAATTCTCAGACAGATTAGGAAACTCACGAGCCGAGACGCCGAGTCTAGGTTTTATAGCCCTAGTGTAAACCGCTGTCTCTTTTGTTTTGATTCTGCCACCAAAGCCCGAGCAACTGTATCTGTTCGTTACAAACCGAGGTTCCTCCATTCTTGTAAACCAAAATTCAGGCTGATCAACAAGTAGCTAATCACATTGTCCACAACCTAGCTCTAGAAAAAAGTGAAGAATCGGCAATGTGTAAATGGAACAAAGGTGCATGGATTTCAATTCAAAGAGTGCAAAGTTGTTTCAATTCAAACTTAAAATTATAAATTTGCAATATCTTTCGTCGTCTGACTGAATGAACGTTCATAATATTCAAAATAATTAGAACCAGATGGTTAAAAGAAGGAATAGTGTTTCAGAAAAACAGAAAAAAGGAAAACTTTTATAAAATCCTCTTGTCTCTAGAAGACCCCGAAGACTTCATTAAAATTTTCTATGAAAGTTATACTCATGCCGCATCAAAGAAGACATACTTGATGATGCGCCCATATGTCCACTGGAGGAAAATGAACCAACATATATGTGTCATACTTACAAAAAGTGATACAGGTCAGTGAACGAAAGTATCGAATTGCAACTTTGAGGGCGAAATGTGGGTGATGGTCCAAACTTGCTGACCACATTGGATGTCTACGGACCTTTAGCGAAGCCAGCCACTGAAAACACCTCACTTCTTCACATTATATACTTTATTTTATATTATTTGGTGATTTTTCATTTATTTGGAGATGATAGTTACTCGGGATATGTAACGTGCCAGCTTCTTTACAATTGAGTAATTTGCCCTATTGGCTAGAATTATACACAAATAGTGTCGGGATTATTATTAAAGTAATAGCCATCGAAAAATATATTTTTCACTCAAATATCGGCCCTTTGATGCATGTTGTAAAAATTCTTACCGTTCACGCTCATATGGGTAGCAAGCGATGGTCTATAAAATTACCACAAAATTTGTTGGAATTTCTCCACCCATTTAACATTTTACACGGAATTTTGTTTTCCCCCTACAATCCTCGTCTTAGGGGCTGAACAGAACGTATATCGTATTTTTAACGCCCGAAAAAACTCAGCGACTTGAATATCCTCGGTTTTGAAACCAACCTCTATTGTGTTATTATTATTTTTATTTAACTTTCCTCAACTCCTACCCTTATGAATAATCCTCCTCCATAATGAATTGTGATAAAAGTGTACACTAACAACGACGGGGGAATCAATATCAAGTATTTCTGCAAGTAGAATATCACCCTACTTTTCATAATTAAAAATTTTCGCTCCGTCCACTTCACCTGTAAGAGACTGAATTGCAATTCAAATTGAATAATGAATGGGAGAAGCAAACTCAGCGACTTCTAAAATAGTGAACGCGACAGCAATGCCAGTTGTTGTGCAGTACTTTTATGTAACATCCTTATCATTCACAGTTTTAGGCAGACCCCTACCTTGCCAAATGCAGTTAAAGTAATATAGCAATAACATCAATTACAATTGGTTTCAATGCCTGATTCTGTATCATAATAAATCCTTGTTTCTGCTACTTAAATTATGAATTAATTTTCTAAAGCACTACAAAAATATTCGTCTATTTATTCCCGTTTATTGAGCAACTTTATTCGTTTTTTTCTTTTGTCAAGTCATTAAACGGATGCTCTTTAGTATCTTTTACTGTCGAGATCCCTTCTAGAGTATTCTGAAAGCTTTTCTATACTGTCAAAACATCGTGCTTATCCTTCATACCGATTAATTAATGCGTTGCTTATAACGCATTATCAGGTTTTGTTTATATAACCTTTTTTGTTACTTCTTTGATAATATTATTGAGAGAAAAGTTTTAATTTACTAACCAATAAATTACTTCTAAAATAAAAAATTAATTGTTTATTTTTAAGTTTTATTTTTTTAAAATTGGTGTTTAATTATGTGTGGTGTCCTAAAAGGTATTTATTTAGTGTTTCAGAGAAAATTGTGAAAAGATGCCTGCCAAAGGAGCTGAAATCGGGTATTTTTTTATTTATGACGAATGTCATTTTGATATTGAGTAAAACCTTATAGCGACCATAACAGCGATTCAGGGCTACAACCAACTCAGACAGTTTGCGTACGATAAAGCAAATAAGTCGAGGTTCGGATCATAAAGTTGTTTTAAATAGCTGGCTATTATCATTTATATATTTATATTTAGGCGAATGCTTTTATATGAAGGTAGTTCAGTAATTAAAGAGGCAAATTGGTCTAGGTAAAAATTATTAGCTTTTTAGGAAACAGAAGAATTCTTGAAGCTCACATGGTAGAAGTTGGAATAATGAATTAAAGAAGGAAAAATATCGACCGTGCCGGGAACCGAACCCGGGTCCTTGTTCAACACGCGGATGCTTTAACTATCTAAGCTACCCGAGTCACTTCTCAGCACAGCACAGTACAGCATTCCTCTTCCCTCCCAACCCAAAGCACGGCCTCACCTGTAACTTGCTTATTCTATACTCTCACAGCTTATTTTAGTATTCAGCGAAGACCATTCGTTAATCGGATCAGTTATGCTGTGTGAGGGCGAGTATTGTCCTGGAGCAATATAACGCCTTTCTTTGAAATACTCGACGTTTTCCTTTCATAGGCCGCGTTTATTGTACTCTAACCTTCGAAATAACCATGAAACACCACGCCCTGGGAACATAAAAGACTGTCAGCATGAATTTTCCCGCTGATGTTCGTTCTGAATTTCTTTCAGATTGATGAGCTGGAGTGCTTCCATTCCATGCTTTGTATTTTTGGACTCTGGTTCGAAATGGTAAAACAATGTTTAGTCGCATGTTAAACTACTGTCTATAAAAGGGTCACATTTTCTTTTATAGCGTTCTTTCAAGTCTGCACACACTTTGACTCTTTGACAATTTGCACTTGTTTTGCTGTAATTGAGCTTGTTACTGATAACGTTTTGAAGTACTTCAACAGAGATACGTCGATCTTCACGATTAATGTCGTAACTGTTTTAAGTGAATGAATTGAGACTTAAACTGGCCGACCAGGAAGACGAGAAACATTTTACCAGCTTTTCATCTTCAGATATGTAAAACCGGATATGAACGTTGTTCAAATAATGCGCGGACACGCCGTTGCTAAATAAATTTTCTCAGCTCATCCCATTGATGCCAACCTAATGTAATGAAACTACTAAAGACGACCTAAACAATGTTTTCGTTGTACTTAAATTTGTCTAGTTATTGTTGTTCTTAGATTGATCCATTTATCATCGTTCTTTGAAATCAAAATTCTATCCATAAGTAACTCATTCCTGAGACATCATTTCCTTAAGTATTATTTTAATTTTAATTTGTTATTATAATATTGTTATATTATTATGAGCTTTACTGTTGTGGAATTACCTCCATCCAACAATATAATTTTGTAGTTTTGATTCATAAATTAATTTTTTAGCTCAGCTTTGTTGTCATTTAGATTTAGCAAATGTGGCTTGATAATATAGTTGGTAATACTTCAAAGTCCGTCTTAAATGTTGCGCAAATTCAATGTGATGTTTCTATTCATAGTTGTCGTGCTGTTCCGATACTGCACATTATCAATGCATTATTCATTATTTCCCTTTGAAGCAGGAGCGCTATCATGTTCAATAACTTATCTCTCGCTTAACTCGAGCACTCACGCAAAACTGTTGCTTTCCGGACACTCAAAGGCTGAAGTTATTCATATCTTAGTTCTACAGAGCAGCGAAAAAGTGTATTTTTACTTTCCGAGTTGACTTTATCTAATCCTACGGTAATTAAACAAATACCTTCATATCCATGTAAAATACAATTATCAGTCATTACATGCTTAAATTGAGCAATGAAACGTTTAAACAACTAAACTAACACAAAGGGCACTCTGTTTATTATTGAACTCTTACAAATATTAATTAATTACTGTCTGCATGTAGATGTTCAAAGCATGCAAGTATTCAATGGCTAATGACTATGGGAAAAACCGAGAATATGTAAATACCAAACCTGTATTAGTAATAAGTTCTCTAAGACCGTCTTATTCAATAATATCTGTGGTTATTCCTTAAATACCGAATTATTTATATTTTGCTGCCTTTCTTCCTAACTTTTATTTTTGTTAGTATCAGCATAATCTCTCAACATCATGTTGGTGTCGAATGTAATCTATATACCGAACCTGGAACATAGATGATGTGCCAATAAAGGGAAGAAAGTGAAGGGTGACCAGACAGTCGAAGCGACCTTTATAAATAAATAAAAGTGAAGGGGTAAGAGTTCCTTGGGCATAGGATTTAAACATTTAACGATGTTTCGAAACAGATCAATATAAATGTCGAATAGTATAATTCGGTACTACCAAGATGGGACAATATTCTAATAGAGGTTGTGGCAATAAGAACTGAGGAGCTCTAGCTTTGGGACCTCTAATATGGACCATATAAACGACTACATATGACTAGATCGGCACTTAACCTGAAGAAGATGGCGGTAACAGCCATCGAAACTTTGTGACAAACTTCTTCTTTGGCTCTTACATTCCATTTAGGGCCTGGGCCTACCGGGTCATGACACATTCCGAATTTGGAGTGATTCGTGGTCAGCGTATCGATTCTCCAACAGTCTTAATCCCAGTCTTCGTGACCATGACGACACAAACATCCAAACCCATGACAGGATTCGAACCCGAGACCCCGGGCTACGCTAGCCACTATACCACAGTAGATCGGTTTTGAGGCAAACAATCGTCGATATTCCAGTGGAATGCCGAGAACACTTCATTCAATATATTAGAGCAGGGTTTCCCAAACTTTTCAGATGGAACACTTTGTAAAATCGGACATATTAACGTAACGGAACACTTGGCTTATTTCTTAGGATGGTTGATTCCTAGTCGTAAAAAGTAAAACAAAATTTAATGTAGTAATTATTTTTAAATATAGACCTGTAATATAATATAAATGTATAAATAAAGTACTTAGTAACTTTGATGATTTTGGGTTCTTGAATTGCATATCTTATTGATATCAGGCACAACATCATTTGTAAATTGAATTCTAATATCTGGTGTGGCGTCAAGCCTGTTTCTGCAGCACGTAGTCTTCATTGCAGCATAATAAGAAAATACAGCTTCGCATAAGACTGATTATTGTATTTTTCTCTTCTTTGATTAAATCAATTAGATTTACATAGTCACTTGCACCTAAACTTACAGGTTTAGCTGTCACAGAAAATGGATTCTGAACCATGAATCGTCCTTACTAGTTTTTGGAAAATATTGCAAAATATTTGATTTCAAGTTATATTGATGTTCTAATAAAATTTTGGAAATTTCTTCTACTTTAAAATTTAATTCATTCAAAGATTCCTGAATGGCAGGAAATCAATTAAAATCTTTAGATTCAACTCATGAAATCCAATATTCTATTTTTTTAATCAAAAGATCCAATTTTAATTCTTGTAGTAAAATTTGTAGTACTTTTTCCATATAATGATAAGTTTATTGCACTTTGTAAATATATCTGCCAGATATGCGAGATTAATCAATCTGAATTATTTTTTGCCTTCAAGAAGACCAACAACTCATTTCCAAGTTAAGAAGGTCATATCTCACTTCACTATTAAAAAAGTCTAGTGTTCACTAGCTATGTTATCGCACAAAATTTTAAATAATTTGGATTGAATTGACCACTAAAATTTTCCTGCGGACCTTCGGCTGACAACCGCTGCACTAGATCATCCTGACAGACTGCAGTTATGTGCGGTTGAATTAAATTCCAAAACCGGAGCTGTATAAGATGGGCTTCTTTTTAAATAAAATATTTACTGTATAATTGTGGGCTTTGGAAATCTCTATCTGACTCGTACAGGATTCTGGTTGACTGAACACGTCTACAATTGTTAATTGCTACTCGTGTTTCCTATTGTAGCGGGAAACAAGAAATAGGGTTTCTTTGTTTAGCAACGTTGTGATTCGGTTCTGTCCCGTTCAATGCAAACGGAGTTTTCGTCATACGAATTGATAAGTGGTGTTATAACTTGATGTTATAATCCATATTATAAAGAGAATCACTCCAAATGTTTGCGGAACACCTATTCAAGCCAGGCGGAACACAGTTTGGGAAACCCGGTATTAAAATATCGACATAGTAAGTCCACGTGCAGGGAAGCAATTAAGTACGGTAAAAGAAGAGAACACACACCTCTAAATGTAAATAGTAGATATTTTAATTCAATCGACTACACACTGTCACCAACAACAACTGCGGAACATTGAAGTGATTACTGTCACATGTCGTCTGTAGTATTGCAGAGTAAACATATTCGTAAATATGTTGTTTTTCTACGAGAGTTCACATAATATTACCAGGCAGTCAAATTCGTGTGTTGCATACCAATTTCGTGTGAAATATCGGGAAGTAATGGCGGATAACAATCCGACGGTAAAGCAGATTAATCGGCCGTTTCCGTGAAACCGGATCAGTTGTAGCTCCGACTTTTCTGTCATTATGCACTACGGTGCATTATATTTTATTTAATAATTTTTGTAGTAAGACATGGCCAACACAAAGCCAAGAGTTGGAACCTTTGGGCCAAAGGATGAAGCTGGAAAATCCCGGAAGGGAACAGAAACAGCCTTGACTGAGAACGGGGTAAGGAGGGGGATGAGCAGGTTCACGTAGCTGACCGATGAAAGGTTTTAAAAAGTAGAGAGGAAGGGAGGAAGTCTTGGAGAAAATATCGTCGTCTCAGAGATTTTCTGGGATGGAAACTTCTGGAAAAGATGGTTGTATCAGCGTCCCAAAACGAGCCAGCGTCCCAGAGTTCCTGATTGTTCTGGCTTTGTATATCGCGTGCGCATGTTTTTTTAGCCAAAACCATCGCGGTTTATCCTGGGAAAAAGATGTCTCATTTGTTTAACCCGCACAATTGGTAAATTTGGCTTCATCTAGACGAATAGAAATTTTAATTGTATTTTTATATAATAAACCTACGTTTTACTTTACGTGATTTATTTTATTTAATTCGTTCCTGCGGAAAGATCCATCGCAGGTGGCGCCCAAAATCCTGACCACCTGTCATTAGCATAAGCCACGTGGTATATATCCACGAAATCACCACGGTTCAGACCACAGAACTTTGATTAATAAAATTTTGACATCCTTCGTTCCAGATTATCTTTAAAACTATTGTAATATTTAACTTATTTATTTAACGTGAGTAGTTAAAAGTAGAAATTCTATAGTCTATTTTGGTCAGTTTACGGTGAGAATTTTTTCTTTAATGGTTTTTTATAATTTATCGTTATTTAACAAAGTTAAATTTCATGTTACGTATGAATTTATAATATATTCAGAGTTCTTAATTTGTCTCAATTTTATTTTTAATAAGCTCAAGGATAGCAACTGAACTTCATCATATTTATTTCGAGATTTATTCGAGTGTTTGGGGAACTTCCTCTAACAGAAAGAAAATTTCGACTTAATCTAAGTTTAGTGTAGTGTAGTGCAGTTTAGTGAAGTGATCAGTGCTGCGAAATCTCTAAAAATATACTACAGTGAAATATATTTCCAGTTTTTTTGTTGTTTTTTTTCAGGCAAAAACAATATTATTCTTTTTAAAAATTCATTTCTAATAATATGATTCCACTTATTTATTTATATTGAATATAATTATACATTCAACTGTAGATTATTAACTATTGTTTAATTTCGATGTATCTACCACCGGGCATCTGCCCATTTGTAGATTTAATAAATACAATACAATTCTATTCCTAAGCCCAGATTATTTTCTGCAAAGGTTCAATATGATATTTTAACCAGGTGACAGCATCGAGAGACGAAAGAATTGTGTTTTTAGAGTGCTCTTACGTTTTGGACCAGAGATAATATTGACTGGGATTGATCCGGCTCCGCAGGAGGAGGCGGGACCGCTTTGATCGGAGCAACAGTGTTCGACACGAGCAACGCGGCTTGCTTCAAGGGGAGGAGACAATGACATTGTGTTGAACGAGCTCGTAATGTGGCGCACAATGAAGTGAACCCTCACTCCACCTCTGCATGCAAATCTCTGAGGTGATTAACGCACCTAGAAACACCCTGCACTTCAAAGCGTGGCGCTAGAGACCGAGGCTCCGGAATATAAATAAGAAATTTACCCTAAGTGAAATAGCTTTCTTTCCCAACTCTTAGATCCTTGACGCCGGAGAATCGGCTCGGTATTACATTCTTCTTCTTCATATTGCTTCCGAACGTAATCGTTACCATTCAGACTTGAGTAGTCCGAGAGAAATGCTTTAAAATAATTTAATTTCACTAAAATAATAACAGCAACGACGGTAAATATAATAATTCATATAATTGTAACTGCAATTTTTAAATTAGTGCGAGGTAATTGACAATGAATCTGAAAAAAATGATTGCCGTGTAAGAAAATTAGAACACTTGCATCAATAGATAAAATAAATAAAACAGCCAATGAAGTCAGGATAAATTTAATTTAATACAATGAAATTTAAGAATTGCATCTCATTAAATTTATTTATGACATTTCCCATACCTTTGAGTCTCCTTTCTTACTTCTTATTTATATAGTAAGTACTTAATGAGGTCTCTAAGTTGAGGTAAAACGTTATATTTACTTCCTTACTCTGACTTCATTGGCTGATCGGGTATGTATCAATTTAAATTATTACCCTACGTTCCTACCACAATTTGTGGATCACATCGGAAGTAAAAAAACTTAAATAACGTTCACAGCTACTAACGTTACTTTCATATTTGATAATGTCCACAAGTTCTGGAAGAAAACATATTACCGGAACAATCATTTCTGCAAGAAGTTTAATTAATCGTCAATTTTCATAATTATGACTATTAAAACCTTTCTGTCAGTTATAGTTAAAATAGAACCATTTTTCATTTCAGATACACTATTTCTTAAAAATATTTTTAATAATGTCCATTAATGTTACCGTATTCTTGCTCTTTGGAGCCAATACTTCGGAAAGAAAAAATATATATTTCCAATCGAATATTTAATCCTGCGAACCTAGTTTCAGGCAAAAGTTAAATATTTGAATATTAAATTATTATTTCTTCATAAATTGCCCACTTAGGAAGTAATCAAGCACATTTTTTCCAAAGGATGCATTACGTTTCGAAGTTAAATATAATATTAGTTTTAGTGTTATTGTTGTGGTATTAAGTCCTAAGACTGGTTTGATGCAACCATCCATGCTAACCTATCATGCGCAAGCCTTTTCATATCCTTATAACTATCACAACCCTCATCCTCCCTAATCTGATTAGCGTATTCCAACCTTGGCCTCCCTGTTCTGTTCATACCCCACACACTTCCCTCTAATGCTAATTTTACAAAACCTTCGTGTCTAAAAACGTAGCCTATTAATCTATCCCTTCTCTTAGTCAACGTCCTCCATATTGTTCGCTTTTCCTCTATTCTGTTTAAAACTTCCTCGTTACGTACCTTATCCACCCATCTGATTTTCAGCATTCGCCTATAGCACCCCATTTCAAAGGCTTCTATTGTTTTCCTTTACGCAGCTCATATCGTCCACGTTTCGCACCCTTATAACGCAACGCTCCATACAAACATTTTAGCAATGATTTCCTAATATTCACACTTTATTACTTGTAAGTAAATCCCTCTTTTTCGCTAAAGTCTTCCTTGCCTGTGCTATCCTACTCTTTATGGCTACTATACTTCTACCATCACTAGTTATTACGCTTCCCAAGTAGCAGAATTCCTTAATTTTCGACTAAATATCCCTTCCCAATCTAACACCCTTTGTTATTCCTCTGTTTCCCATACTACACTCCATTACCTTGTTTTTACTCTATTAATTCCCATATTGAACTTTTTCTCCAGGACTACGTTCATGCCATTTATTACGGTTTCCACGTCATATTCTGATTCTCCTAATACTATAATATCGTCGGCAAAGCGTAAGGTTTTTATTTCTTCTCCTTGCAGTATGATTCCTTTTCCATATTCCGTTTTCACTTTCTTCATCGCCTGTTCTATATATAAGTTAAACAGTGTGCAATCATGAAAATATTTAAAATGGGAACGAGAGAAACGTGGGAAACTTCAACGATTGCAAACCTTTTTAGAAACATTGCTGATAGGGGTAAATAGGTTGTCCGTGCCAAAGATATATTGCTTGTTGTATTCAGGCGCTAAAATTTTTCTGTTATTTAGTGAGATCTCACAGTGAAAACTATTAATGCATTTAAATTTGACAGCCAAAATGATAGAACTTATGATTCAGTTTTATTATATAAACATCCCTCACAGTCTTTCACAAAGGTAATTCTTTGCTTGAAAATGAAATATCAATTTGTGATATTTCACGTTTGTTATTGAAGAAATGTAAATCGATGTATTATTTGTGTGGTTCTGGATTTCAATAAATTGAGCTGACATTTCGGAAGTAATTGAAAGCCTTCAATATAAAATGAAATCCTGGGAATTTCACTTGGCTGTCGGTTCACAGAAGTCCGCAGAGAAAGTGTCACGGATTTCAGGAACACGGAAATAGCATTCGAACAGCGGAGTAGGAATCAATGTTTCATGTTTTAAGCTTCTTAGTTCTAACTGCACACGAGGCAAGCCGGATGCTTGGAATGCATGAACTGTGGCTAATGGACGAATGCTTTCTTGTAACGTTTAAGGGGATATATGTTTTTAAATTTATAATCGAATACTACGGCATTTCGGGAAACGACTCACTTCTCTTAAAAAGCGAAAACAAAAGGTAGCAGTCGAAGCTTAAGACGTTCATATTTAACATATTGGAAATTAATTACTTGAAGTGTTCCTCAAGCTCAATAATTTAACTTTATTAATTATTCTTTGTTTTAAAGATCTTCCAGGACTCGAGAATCCTCCAAAATATCTCAGGACTAATGCAATATGAAATTGCAAATTGGATCAATTACTCCCGGAGTCGAAAAATTGAGTTGCGAAAGCGTGCCATTAGAATAATTTAAAGCGGGGATTATAGATCTATTTGTAAACTATTTTCCAAAGGTTTGTAAATATTAAATATTAATTTGAAAAACTTCATAAAGCGGAACATGACTGACACTAATGACGAATTTCTCTAATACGCGACGCGACTAGCAAGATCCGTCAAGCATCGTCTTGCTCTCTACCACAGAAGTATGCATCATCTAGGGAGAGTTTTACATAAAAGCCTTTCTCAGGTGACGGGTTTTGCGAATCCGTGTAAGAACATTTTACTGAAAGGTGAATTTTCCTCGGTACAGGAGTTTCTTGATCGTTCCCTTTATAATCAAAATGCTCTTCAAACTATACATTCAGAACTTGCCCTGTTTCTGTTTACTTTTCTGTTCTTTGCTTTGTGTGTTCAATGTACGGCCTGGAGTTTCTACGGAAAGGCAAATTCCTCGTCGGTCAGTACCGTGAAATAACTTGTGCGTCGTTTGTCTTTGTGCTTCTCCATAGTATGTGAGTGTAGGGTTTCGTGTCGTGAGTTATGAATTTTCATATTTAGTGATTTGTGGCATCGAAATATCTAAAAATTTATTTTATTTAGTGCCTGTTTATTTTGTACGCAAACTGTAAATATTATATTATAGTTAAAGAATTTTTATTAATAATCAATTTATTTTTAGCTAGGCAGTCAAATTTGTGTGTCATTATTATTAGGTATACACAATTAATTTATAACTATTATTAATTATAAATTGAAAGAGTTATTCTGTAATTCTTACGTAATTACATTTATTTATATTTAAATAATAATATGTTAAGTTATTTTCCTACATTTTATTCTATCAATTTAATTCTTATAAATAAGGTAAAACCAATTTTTTGTATTTACAAATTCCCCATCTGAGGATCAATGTAATAAATAAATTAGGATTTTTTGGCTAACAGGCTACACAAGGCTGATCTTAAACAGGCAATTCCCCTTTAATAGCATATGACGGGAATTGAAAAGGGGGGATGTGGAAGATAGAAGGTAGAACAAGGATTGACTAAGGTTTTTGTTTTTGGTTAACAGGTTACATGACGACGATCCTGAAACAAGCAACTTTACTTTCATAGCAATGGAAGGGAATTGAAAAGGGGTGGATGTGAAAAGTAGAGCTAGGTAGCCCCCGGGCTAGAGTTTAAAGATCCTACGCAGTGTTTCATCTAAAACAGATGTAGGGAAAACCCGCATCAAGGCCCGGCTATTGGGTACAATTCTGACAGTCTTCCGAATGACAGAAGAGTTTTTTGAGGGGTCTTAGCATTCCCTTCTCCGTATCTCCACGAGTTTTATGAGGAAGTTGGCAGACTGATCCAATAGGACCAGCGGACAACTCTTATCGTACTCCTCCTAAAATAGAATAAGGTGCCTCGGCATGTGAGAACCATGAAAAACAGGGAGAATACGAGGCATTCTCAAAGGTGAGTCCCGCAGTCAATCTGGGGAGAAATACCTGCGAGAGAAAACTCCTACGTAGGCATCATTTCTTTTTTTTTATAAGGGACCCAGGGCTATAGTTTAAGAAACCTATCCAGCGATTCATTTGAAAGGGATCAGGGGAAGCTCTAAAAAAGCTGCATCAGGTAAATACTTGTTTCACGCCCTCCCGAACTACGCGAGTGGAATTTACCGTGGAGTCGCAGCATTCTGTTATCCGTGTCTGCGCAAGTTTTAGGAGGCCGCTAGCTCACTGTTTCAATGAGATCAGCGGACAGCTCTTAACGTAGCCCAAGGGCTGCGATCGCAGTAAATACACCTCACAAAAGCGCCTCGACATTAGAGAACCTTAATACCAGATTGTTGGAAGTGGCATCCCGAAAAGAACTATCCTATATATAATATATTTATACACTGTTAGAAAAACACGCAAAGAAGCATGGAAACGAGAAACTATAATTAATTATTTTTCCTTGCTATTGTTTCTCATGTTACAATTTCCCCGAAAACTAAGGTCAAATATTATTAATGATTGGGTTCGAGTCCTGGGTCCGGTCGACATTTTTCCATTCTTGCATTTCTTATATATTATTTGATTTATTATGATATTTCTGTTAAAAGTGTATGTGTAATTAAAATTGTCACTAATGACTATATTATAGCGAAACAATAAAATAAAATATTTTTTTGGTACTTTTTGTTATACAATTGAAACATTCAACAACTGCAGTCAGTGATGTATACTTAAGAGCCAGTGCAATTACGTTTCAATGCATTTAGTACACGGGATTTGCTGCAGAATAAAGACAAAATGGGCTGTGTGTTGGAAGCGATTTCAAATACTTTGACTTCGTCATACATGGACTTTTTAGACGATGTCCCAAATATACAAATTAATTTAGTATCTGGGATACGCGCCAGCAAATTGCGAATATAAACAATAAAATTGTCATACACAAATATAATCTATATGATCTGTTGGAGCGAGAAATCGAAGTTTGCGTTAATTATGTGTTAATCAAATGCGGCCTTTCAGCTAATACGAAAAGTCAAGGATAGGGCTATAAATGTTGAAACTCCAAAAGGAAATGTTCCTTTCTTTTTTAAATCAATTAAAAGTGTCATAGTAGTTTAAATTATTGCAATAAATCTTATTCACTACCAAAGTAAATTATCAGATTCATAAAAATCAATGACTGTTCCTTAAATAAATTTATATACGTTCTAATGGAAGAAACATGGAAAGATCTATACTGAATGTCCAATGTTGATGGAAAATTGAATTATTTCCTAAAAAACTTACATTTACACTATGAATCTTGTTTCCCTGAGAAAGAAATTATTTCAAAAAATAAAAGACTGTACTGTTTGGATAAGGAAATGAATAAAAAATCTTGCAAACACAAGCTCAAACATTATTTAGCAACTAGAAGTGCTGATTAAAGAACGAAGGCTTCCCGGTGAAGATTATGTAGAAACGTTTCTCGGGTTTTCAACCGGGTAATCTCTGAACACAGCGACGTTTCGACAGATAGCAACTCTGTCATCAGCCTGGAAGATGACAGAGTTGCTATCTGTCGAAACGTCGCTGTGTGTACAGAAGTGCTGATAATTATTGTTTAAAAATCATTACAATAATTATTGTAGAATATTAAAGAATGCCATATCAACAGGTAAAATATGTATTTTAATAAGGTTATCAACAAATTCCAGTAACAAAATTAAAACAGTTTGGAAGATAATTTATAGTTGAACCAACAAAAATCGTTTGTGTTAAACCGAAAAAGGACAACTGATAGTGTGATTAAATGAGAGCTTCTGACATAATCTAATCAATTCAAGAACTACTTTTTATCTGTCACAGTAATTACTGGGATATACAGAAGCTTACTAGAAAGAACCGTATCTGGAAATGTTTGGGATCTTTGTTTTAGAACAACTGAATATGAAATTAAAAGAATTATAAAATCAGTAAAGAATAAACACTCATCAGGGTATGATAGAATAATAAGTATTGTTTCTAAAAATTAGCAGACACAATCAGCCCATACTAAGTTATTTGTGTAATCAGCCATTATGTAGTGTAATTTTCCTATGCAATAGTTACACCTATCTTAAACCCTCGGTTAGTTGGATCAGACTCGGCGGACCTATGCCGTTTAATTTATTTTATATTTGGAAAGCTAGGTCAGGTGCTGGGATGAACTTCTATGACATCCCAGGAGGATGTGTTTAAAATGGTCTGTTGAGGTCACATTCCAGAGAGATTGGGAAAGAAACACAGCGTAGACCTACTGCGCCCACTCACATCACTATTTTGCTGTTTCTCTTTGCTGCATTACGTTGGGCATATGAGTTATATTCACGTTTAGCATTTAGTATTTTATTTTTGTTACTTAAATATTTATTTTTATAAATGGATACAATAAATCTTTGAGGTATTTTCTTTCATAACTTTTTTTGAGAATGAATAGATTTGCAATATGAGTAAAAAAGTGTATAAAGGGAGTAATGCTCAATATATATAGGAGAGGTTCGTCTTATTTTAGAAGACGATATCTGTGACTAAAATATTGTGCCGGAAGACGGTATGGAAGAATCATCGTATGAATCAGAAACTGAAGATAACTAAGAGACAATAAGCGAATTACCAGGATGTAAGAGAACACAGTGTGAACCATACAAATAAACTATAGAACAGTGTAAAACTCATACTGCTGTAAAAATGCAGTAATTATTTGTGTTTTCGATTATATACTAAGTTAATGTGTAAGAATGTTTTGACGAATCTTCAAAAAAAGTTGCCACAGACACAGTATAATTAACTTATAGAATTACCAACTTTATAATATTCATGTATATAATTAAAAAATCAGTATTTTATTAGCAAATTAAAATTTAATAATATAAAGATCTGATTGCATTTTAATAATTAATGTCTAGAACACGCTTGAGGGGTTTATCTTTCAGACCTGAAACTGATGTTTGCTTTCTAAAATACCGTTTCAATATTTTTAGGATGCGTGAACTGTGTACATATGAGTACAAAAATATGCATGTAAATTATCTGAAGGTAAATTGATAATAATTGGTTCATAATAGTGATCGGAAACGTAAAAGTCAAAACGTAGGTCTGTTAGGCCTAGTGCGTATGACGGAGGGCTAAGAAAGGACAGGAATACCTTGGTAATTACCGACCAATATCTCTTCTACAAGTATTGACTAAAGTATTCGAAAAAGTAGTTTATAGTAGGGTTGCTCATCAGTTAAATAAATATAATGTTCTTACAAACTCACAAATTGGATTCAGGAAAAGATTCTCAACTGACAAAGCTATTTTCACCCTTACTCATGAAGTCTTAGACAAATAAAAAAAACCTTATTCATTAGGAATTTTCTGTGACGTATCCAAAGTTTTTGATTATGTATATCATAATAACATGTTAAACAAAATAAAGTTTTACGGAATAACTGGAATTTCTCTTACTTGGTTCTCCTCTTACATAGCCAACAAGAAACAATAAGTTACTGTAAATGGCACAATTTCTGAACAAATGTTTCATTCAGACTGGGGTTCCTTAGAGTTCTATTTTGGGTCCGTTGCTTTTCTTAATATATATAAATGCCTTACCTAAAGCCATGAATTCTTCCTCTAAAACTATACTCTTTGCAGACGGTACTAACATTTGATAACAAGTAAGCAAATTAGTCTGAAAAATGCAGCCAATGATACACTAACGATGGTGCTTCACTGATTTACAGTTAATGGCTTGTCAGACAGTTGTGAAAAGATTAATTTCATGCCGTTTCAGACAAACAATGTTACACAGGACTCTGTAACGCTAACAACAAACAATTGTGTAATACGTGAAGTTGAAAGCACAAATTTTTTAGGTTATGGTGGACATAGAAAGTACTATATTAATATTCTTCTAAAAATCCTAGGTTCGAGAAACTTTTCTGTTATAATTGTCAAGTTGTAGTTCCTGAAACATAGAAAAAGTTGTTTTTCTGCATACTTCCACTCTTTAATGGCATTTGGCATAATATTCTGGGGTAATACAGCAGGTAAAGGCAAAGTGTTTAATCTTCAAAAAAAAGAATATTGTTTCAGGTTTCACCAAAAACATGCGTGCCCTTCAAGAAAAGGGGAATACTTACTATTACTTGCCAGTATGTTTAATCACTGATGCTATTTGTGATTAATAATAGTCACCTATCACAACAAACTTAGATGTGCATAGCTTTGATACTAAAAATAAAATAGTTTATACAATGAAGGGAAGTCTCTAACTACAATAATACAAAAGAGTGTTCATAATAATGCCATTAGTATATTTAATAAACTTTCAGCCTCCATTTAACAGTTAAAAATAAATATAAACATGTTCAAATATGAACTAACTAACTTCTTACTTAGCCACTCGTTCTACTCTGTCGAAGAATTCATGTAGATGAGTGTATTTTATTATAGACCCTACAATAGACATAGTGCATTGTTAAGACACTAATTTCTTAGTATAATATATCAGCAATATTTATCAATATTATGTGTCAGGTACGAATTGTATATCTTGTCTCCTCTGTAGAACTTAGTTAGACACCATCATATGGATGTAAATAGTAACATAGAGATAACAGAAAATAAGTAATCATAACAATTTATTTATAATGTCTGGCTATTTCAACATCCCTGAAGTTTTGCTACTCTGTGTTATCAATGGAATATGATTTAGTATTAATATATTTTGCTGTCTTGTTCAGAATATTTGATAAATCAATGTTACATTTCGGCTGTACACTAATTGAGTAACAGTTTAAATAGGTCGTTTCATCCTAAGATTTTGAACAGGAATTACAAGATGTATTGTTAACTTTTTATTGGGTTCACGTAAGACGATGGGAATTATGTCGAGTGGGGATTCAAAATATGTACTAGAAATAAATTGGCTAACTTCCCCGACAAAGCAACCAAGCACACCCACACCGAATACGTGGGTGGTGAGCCAGACAGTCAGGTCACATGGCGTTTCCACAGCAACGGAGCTACGGAAAAGCTAAATATGCCCTCGAATAATTACAAGGAATAACTTCTGCTGGACAGAACTAGTTCTTTCAAAATACCTTACCAATACAAGTCACTTCTTAAATGCATTTCTTCCATTGTTTTAATGTAATGGCGCAATAGTAAAAAGAACGTTCCTCCGCCACTAGAACTAGACGAACAAATTCTGTCATCGAAAGGAGTAAGGCAGTAAGTCTAAAAAATGCTTTTGGGAAATCAAGAGACAACGTTTACATAAACCCCTTGTCTCTTTGAAAATGGTTTTATCCAAACCAAGAAATATGAATTTGTCTTTATAAATTAATTATAATACATTTATCCGTGAAATATTTTCAAAAGTCGAAAATTTTTACTTATTGCCTTTCTACTTTGGACGGCAAAATTATAGACCACAGGTTCGCCAACTAATTTTCCAAAAAACTAAAATCTCACAGTCATTTTTCCGGAGGGGATTTCGGGAGAAGTGCTAAAATTAGGAGGGGTATCCATGATTATGCACCTTATATGGCTATTTGAAATATCCATTAACAATTGTGGTGTTCTAGATGATTGGAGAAAGGCGATTGTAGTTCCCTAATTTAAATCAGGTGTGCGATCGGAAACAAGTAATTACATCTGTGATATGCAAGCAATTTGAACGCTTGATAGCTGAATATTTGCGTAAGCACTGGGACGAAAGAGGGTGGATTTACGGTGGACAACATGGCTTCAGACCTGGATTCTCTTGTGAGAGCCAACTGGCAATTGGCAACGGTCTGCCAAGATCTATCGGACGGAGTTGATAATTATTGATTTTTCTAAAGCCTTCGATGTTGTGACGTACGAACTATTATTAAGTAAGTTAAAAATACTGGTATAGATTTTCAAGAAGCAAATTGGATTCGGGAGTTTTTTAACGACCGTTCCCTCGGAGTTCGCGTGAATGACAAATTGCCCAACTCTGACAAAATCACGGCAGGAAGTGTGATCGGCCCACTTATGTTCCTTGCATTCATAAATGACTTAATTGGTATAAATTATAGGTTAAACTTTTTACTGATGATTGCATGATTTATAGGGAAATTGTAAACGTTAAAGATGCACAGACTCTGGAGGTTGACTCTGACAAAATTTACGAATGGTAAATTAGAAATAAAATACAAATAAATGCAACGAAGAGGAAGACAATCGTTTTTAAAAAATAGAAATGTTCCTCTCGTTCGATATAAAATGGAGAACGAAGTAGTAACGGAGTCAAACAACTGTAAAAGCCTTGGGATCACGATTAGTAAAGATTTAAATTGGGGTAATCAAGTGAGCGAGGTCGCAGGTAAAGCGTAGAGAGCGCCCCACTTTGTAAATATGGCCTTGAGAAAAATCTAGTGTTTTCTAGTGAAAAACGAAGATTTTGGCTTACAAAACGCAGGTCAGGCCAATTTTATAATATGGGATATCACGCCGGTATTCATACAGAAATGAACACTCACTGGCGTTGGAAAACAAACAAAAACGTGCTGAAAATGTTTGGTGGTCGATTCGCGAACAATCGTCATGAGGATTTGAAAGCTTTTAGTAATAGAAAGAAGTAATTAAAAAGTAATAGAAAATTAAAGAAAAAGTGAAACACACAGATGGAGGAAAATTTTCATTTGTAAATAGATCAATTCCCGATTGTAATTCGTTGCCTGCAGACACACTGACGACTTTTCCGGGTAACGCTAATCTGTGTAAGAGTAGACTAAGAAAATAAAGTGATCAGTTCTTAGAATCAGTGAATTTCTAAATTATTTCATAAACAAAACATTAAAAGAGTGAAGTGATTTCTGTGTGACTCCTGACTTCTCTTTTCTTTTTCAGACCAAAATCTCATAAGACAGTACAAAATTGTTCCTGAAGGGAAACTGTATGAGTAATTTATTGTAATTGTATCATGTGCTTACTTTGTATATAGCTGCCACCGGGCAAATGCCCTATAGCAGCTAAGTAATAATAATAAAATACAGAACCAAATAATCATTAGGGAACGCGAGGTAATTTATTAGAATCTGTAATAATAAAATATAGAACGAGGGGTTATAAAGTAACATTTAAGGTTCGTATATCAACAGAAAGGTTTGAGAAACCGCAAAATATCTCTTCAACAAATCGTATGATCCCTATAGACTCAAGAGAACTGAGACCAAAGCAACGATCATATGGCCCTTAGGTCTATGCCACTAATAGTTTCCAAATAAAGGTACGCAATTTATAAATGACAGAAAATCTTCATGTTTTACTATATGCACATAGTGCAGTTTTGTAATAAATATACTTAAGAATTCATATTTTATTGCAAGTAAAATCAGTTTATTATTATTAATTTTGTGCTATCAACTTGGCCGGTTGCATTATTGATTGGCCTCTTCAGAAGTCTTTTTATACGTTGTCTTTAATTGAGGAAGCAGCTACAGGGAAATCTGAAAAAAATTCAATATTCAAAATTTTATCAAGAACAATTTCTTTCCAAGTTAAAATGAGGAAATCCGGCCCATTTCTCATGGATCACGGAAGTATCAAATCCGAGAGCATCTGAATGACATTGCTGCAGCGATTATTTGCTTCCCGCTAGGAATCTGATGATCATCGCAGCCGTAGACATCAGAAACTACATCATCAACAGTCAACAGGAGAGAATCTACGTGAGATCAGCCGATTTCGGGACAGCAAAACTGTGAGTTTGGAAGTTTACTATGGTATGTATTTGTTATTTGAAATGATTTGATGTTGTTGCTACAAATAAAACAATTTATTATACATAAAAACAGCCTATACTTAGAGGGCATGTGACCTCCCTTTCTCTAGGATAAACTGAGGTTTAATTTGGTTTCAACCCGGCGCGGTATCCGGAAACATGGATTCGCGGCTTACCAATTTACTTTGCTCCGCACTAACATTTGAAGTAACATCTGCAGCGTTCGGATCAAGGCGATGTTCTTGGGCCAGCATCCAAAGACAATCTTCGGTCTGGAGCAGACAATCTAGGCGATGTTCTTGCGCCCGCATTAAAAAAACCATCTGAGGATTCGGAGCAGATTGCTATTCGACCCTCTAAAACCAACTTGTTGATGATTGGTCATCAACCTCACGTGAGTAACCGTCACACAATATTTTTCACCCTTTCATGTTGATCATGGAATATTAAACAAAGGTAACGTTCCAAAGGTCATTCCTACGGAACGACTTAAGCGGCGTCGGGCTTTTTTAAGCACTTATCGGTAAAATACGCTTCCACGTCCCCGACTAAATTTTACTTAAAACTTAATTGTGCTAAAAGGGCATCATATTACTTAATACAATTACGAAGTATCGTCATTTCGTTATTCATATGCAGATTGTTTATAGTAAATCCACATCTTGGTTGTCGGTTGTAGTAATATATCCACATTACTTATTACCAGGAAACCAAACACTCAAAGTTCTGTTGGACAAAAAAATCCTATATGGCGTATAGACATTTCAACGTTATATTTGCATGTGGAGCAGATTCTGTAAGAGCATTATATTCTACTTTGTGAAGCAACTCTTAAATGGTGTGTCTTGTGTGAATTTAAAGTAAAATCTTTGTTTGTTTTAGATTCGTTAGATTATCACTCCGATACTACATTTCCTAACATTTGTGTCAGAGCATTTCTTTCGAAAGTGGATGAATTGTCGAAATGGCATAATGCTTATGGTGACTGATTGAAAGGTGATTGTGAGATTTTTACATTCGATAGGAGTATAAATAAAAACACTACGCTTTGCCGATCATATTGTAGTATTAGAGGAGTCAGAATAAGACTTGGAAACCACAATACTGGCATGAACGTGGTCTTGGATGAAGAGCACATCATGATGATTAATAGATGGAAAACCAAGCTGATGAAGTGTAGTATGGGAAAAAGTAGAATAAAAAAGGATGTTAGATTGGGAAGGGATGTTTTGAAGGAGATTAAGGAATTCTGCTATTTGGGCAACGTAATATCAAGGGATGGTAGAAGTATAGCACGGACACAGGCTATCGAAAAACAAAGGAATTTATTTATGGGTAATATAAGTGTGAATATTAGGAAATCATTGCTAAAAGTGTTCGTACGGAGTGTGGCGTTAAATGGGTACGAAACGTGGACGGCAGGAGGTACATGAAGGAAACTAATAGAAGCCATTGAAATGTGGCGCTATAGGAGAATGTTGAAAATAGATTGGTGGATAGAATCACTAAGTTCTAAGCAGAATAGGGGAAGAGCGAACAATATGGAGGTTGTTTAGCAAGAGAAGGGATAGATTGAAATAGGCCACGAGGATCTTGTAAAATAAGCATTAGAGGGACGTATGTGGGGTAAGAACAGAAGACGGAGGCCAAGGATGAAATACGCTAAGCGGAGTAGGAAGGTTCTGGGATGTTACTTGTGCAGAAATGAAAATGCTTGTGCAAGATTGGTTAGCATGGAGGGTTGCATCAGACCAGTCTTAGGACTGAATACCACAACAACAACAACACAGGAAGTATCGATATGCATGTAAAGACCAACGTTTTATTTATATTTTCAAATACCATATATTAAATACCTCTTTCTTATAAAACTAAATTTTCTATAAGCTATCACTTTCATAACTGCCCGGAAGGTAAAAGCATAAACAGAAATTTTTTAACAAGGATAGTGTCACACTTATAAATGATACTCCATCTTGAATATATATGTGCAGCTCATTAGTGTCCGTTTCCTTGAATTTCCAGTTTACAGCGTCCTCCCCGAAACGTTTCTCTACTTGCTCCTGAATGTCCAGAATGACACACTCGTGATCCGAAACACCAGAAAATACCTCGCAAAACAAAACGGAGTCCGTTGGTCGAATGAGGGAAACGTCTAGTATGTTTCCATCTCGTGTTGGTGTTTGAAATACCTGTGTTAACGTATTTTCCCATACTAATTTTGCTAACTATGCATTGTTGTATGGCTTATACGAATACTAGGGAAACATCGCACACTCACGTCTGGATTTTTATTTCGAACACTTCCCTGATATTTAAAAATCGTCTCCTTCAATTAATTTATTTGTTTTTAATAGAGCACAGGACCCCTTAAAATGATTGGCGCAGGTAATTTTATTAAATATATATATATAAAATATATTATTAAATAAATTAAATAATACCCCCTATACCATTTGTATATATACATTAATATCTTGACCATATAAAAATATATAAAACAATCATAAGATCTAAGAAGTTCAATGTTTTTAAGTTAATTTCTACTTAAACTAAGGAGCAAGAACTTAATAGTTGAAGAAATGATACATTCATAATTCAGTTTTAAAGTCAAGTAAATCTGTCTGTCCTACGCGTTTCTGTGAAACGTGTTGGGTCCGTCTCCCCATCAGGACAAACTTTCACGCTCATTATTGCCCCAACTGCTACGTTATGCTTTGTAATTAAGCAAATTGTTTGTGAATGCATACCTGAACGGGCACTTAACGGCGCACGCTTAGGCTATTAATTGATTTCACATCCCGTTCGGACAAACGCTCGAGGGAAATTAGGACATTAAGTAAGTTCAAAATCTCCATCAGGCATACATTTGCACCTTAAAATAAGGCAGTTTCAATTATATACATTGTAATATATATATATATATATATATATTGTAATGCAGATTTTATGCCATTAATATTAGCCACTCTGGAGATTCGTAATATGTAATGTACATTTAGCGTTATTTTCTTTTTTAAATTAAAAATAAATTATAAATACTGGATTGTGAATGATATTTAAAAAATATTGAAATGCATAAATTTAATTGATATTATAACTAATTTGCTTTTATAAATTGTGAGTGCAGCGTACAGTCCACCACGATTAAAATTACGCCGGGAGGAAAATGAGGGTCAGAAAAATTAAAATAATATATTCATAACAATACCTAAATAAAAATTTATTAATAAGTGCTTAAAATTTGCACACAAAAGTATTACAAAGAAAATCACACTCTGGCGTCAGTCTATAAAGCTCATTAAGTGAATCAATTTTGAACGCTATTGTTCGGAAAGCCTTGCCCGGACTCTCTCTCTCTCTCTCTCTCTTTCTTCAGGGATAAAAAATGGGGAGAAATATATCTGAATGAAAATTGAGCATAAAAGGTGAGAAGGAGGATTGCCTGTGGGAGTTTTCTTGCAGGCGCTCCACCCCCACAGTGGCTGCAGGGCTCACCTGATCTAAGTCGGGAATGCCTCATACTCTCTTTTTTTAAAGTTCTCACATACCGAGACACCTTCACCTATTTTAGGAGGTATATGTACTGGGCTCGAAGACCTTGGGCATATGGCAAGAGTTGTCCGCTGATCCTATTGGATCAGTCGGCTAACTGCCTCCTAAAACTGGTAGAGATATGGAGAAGGGAATGCTGCGACCCTACAGAAAACTCGTCTCCCGTCATTCGGAAGGGCGTCAGAATAGTACCCAATGCCCGACCTACCTGACGCAGGTTTTCTAGAGTTTTCCCTGCATCTCTTTAGGTAAAACACATAGTAGGATCCTTAAACCATAGCCCGGGGCCCTAGTTAACCCTTGGTTACCTTGCTCTACCTTCCGCATTCCTCCTTTACAATTCCCTTCCTATGCTATTAAAGGGGAGCTGCCTGTTTCAGGATCACCCATGTAGCCTGTTAACCCCCCAAAAAAAGAACATAAAAGGTACCTGTGGGAGTTTTCTCTCGCAGGCGCTTCCCCCAGAGAGATATGCGGGGCTCACCTGACTATGTCGAGAATGCCTCGTACTCACTGTTTTATTTTTAAAGTTCTCACATGCCGAGACACCTTAATCTATTTTGGGAGGTTTATGTAATGTACCCAAAGAAAAGAGCATAAAAGGATTAGGTCTAAGCACCTGTCTAAATGAATTCCATAGTATCAAACAAATTAGACGTTCTTAGAACTTCGCTGGGGACTTAAGCTGTTGCATGCGTAGTCCGGCAGGCTGTGACACAAGGAATCCACGTCTCGTTGTCGGGAGAGGGCTGCAAGTTAGGACTTCGAAATTTTTCCAAGTCTGTAACTCACTCAATTTTGATGCGTTCTCTTTGAGACTCGTCCCAGACCATTAATTACACTCTGCCGGGTCTCTCAACAAAGGCCTGTTTCACAGTAAGTCCCGTATCACACTAACCCGATTATCCGACACCGACAGCAGGGTAAACTGCAGAAGGGTTAAAATCTAATGAGAGCTTTCATATTAAGCCTGCATGGTGGCTACCCGGCAGCCAGACAGCCAGAAAGCCATGTAGGGAGCTCGACTCTAGGACCACGGGCCATTCTGCTTCACATCTGTCCCGCTCAATTCGTCCAGTCAACAATTTGTCTTGTCCGTAGTCACATTATCGACTGTGTTCCTCAACTGAAATATTTTTGCACGTGTATTTTTTAATTTATTATCATGGAGAATATACATTTATTGATAAATTTAGTTCATGTTCAAGCTGTTAAGTGGGGCAAAACTATAGACATATATAAAGACAATATATTTTAGAAATGTATGGATATAATTTTGCAAATAATTAAAAATGGTTATGAAGATATGAAATAAGATAAAGAATGAAATATATTAAGTAGAATACAAAATATTGATTTCTTAACATTCATTGTATTGAAATTTTAAATACTTTAAATTCTGGTAATTACAATAAAACAATATTTATGTAGCATACTACATTATAAATGTTTTGTTTACGTATATATTAAATAAAACACGAAAAAGACCAAAAGTCAGAAATGGAAAAATTTAATTAGAAAACGTTACACCCAACTCTAGGGAAAACAATGGCAAGGAAACAGATCGCAAAGTTCACAATGCAGTAACAATATTTTTAAACTATACAATTTATATTTCAAAGATTCCAGAATACACAAGTAAATCATAAAAATAAAGAATTATATATAGAATTTAAAATTTGCGTATGTTTTCACATTTAGAGAATTTAAAATTCGATTTATTGAGGAGCATTTCGTTCATTTAGGCATCGGACGTCGCAGGAGCAATAAGAAATTTTGTATTACTGTCATTATACCAATTTTATTTATTAATTTCTATTCAACTATCTGCATTTAATTGTATAACAACGGGAATTCCATGACTTTCTTCTATTGATTACCTTGGTTAGTAAGACATTGTTTTCATCTATATCAGAAGTTCTCTTCAACTTGTTCAATTGCTCTTGTAATTTTTCTTCCTCCCTAAAGAGGTCCCAATATTTTTCTCCATGCTTTTATTTTATTTTTTATTACTTTGAAATCATCAGGATTGCATACTGTCCCTGAATGAAGTTGATTTTCCGTCACATTATCTATTTCATCTTTACACGATTGTGGTGTCAGTTCGTCCACTAATTTGTGCTTGTTTCTCGCAGTAAACCTAACTGAATTTCTGAATTTATCTTTCCAGAAACGCCAGGTAGCTTCTGCTTTTAAATTTCGCCTACCCTTTGATATGATAATTTTTGGCGCAATAGTATTTCGACCCTATCCTCAGAAAAGTGTACCGAACACAGGAGGGCTGAAAATAGTGAATTTCGAATATACTTAATAATATATGCACGAGTATATTTCTACGTTATTATAGTTTGTGCTAAACGTTCATGACATTATTAATATATTTTCTACGGCTAGCATTCTTCCACGATCCATATAAATTAGCATCTTTCGGAACTGAAACATAGTTGATGCCTGTCTTCTTTAAATACATATGCACACAGTTTTCACCGTAAAACAGTTTCCTTCAACCAAAAAACTAATACAACGAAAAATCTCAAAGGAAAATCTTCAGCGCAATCGGCACAGCGATAACCCCGAGCTGCTTGTCTCCCGTGTGACGTCATGCGCATAGGACAACCAAATTACGTTAGACACCTGACTCACCTGTCTACTTACACCATGCATAGAAACACTGCGCAGGTACATGACGTCACACCGGAAGCTTACACCATGCATAGAAACATATTTTGCTTTAATAATTCGAGTTGTTTAGTTGAACAGTTAAATTACATCCAAGTTACAAGGGTTGTTAATTACATTTGATTGTAGAGATGGTTAATAAATAAATTAGACCACAATTAAGGTTAATAACCTGGATGAAATATCGGATATAAACACAAATCATTAATACACATTTACATAATAGTATTCAAATATAGGCAACTTAGAACTAAAAAAATAAGCATAAAACAGGCATAAAGGCTTTAAGTTTACACTTTAACTCTGGAAATGACACCTGAATTAGTCAATTGTTCAAGTATCTCACCAAGAATTATAAATAACGATTGTCTGTCCCATTAAAACATAAGTTACTTACTTTAAGGTTACTTTAAGTGATAACACAAACGTTAATAGTTCGAAGTATTAAATATGTTTAGATTAAATTCATTATATTGCACTCTATTTACTTGCCATAAACAAATTACTAGGACGTTTAAATATCTCACACAATCGGTAAAATCTAGGTTGAGGTTATGGTTGGGTTAGGTTATGATACTATTAATGTCATAAATTATTGAGTTATTTAACTGCTACTATCTTATCCCCACTTTAACAGATTTCGATGAGTCAACTAAATGTGGATGCTTTTCACTGAAACGAACACAACGGTTTCGGAAAAACTTCCAGGATCATCTGCTCGCAGCGTCTAGTCGACAACACAGCGCTCGCTGCAACAATCGCTTGACAAGATGACGTAATCAGCCTCTGCTTTGGATTTGACCAGAACAAGCTCAAGAATATCTCGATGTGTCGACAACTTATACACGACTCGTGCTTTTAATGCAGTTGCGTCCCGTGATGGTTTTATGTGGTGCTCAGCAGAGTGTATATTTTTTAGTGGAATTTATACGTCCACTGGACTTCTAATCTAATCTCGATGTCGGATACTCCTCACCACGTACTCGCGTCAGTCTCAACCAAAAGATTAAGGAGAATGCGTAAATAAAACAAAACAAATGAAAATTGTCTCAGAATAAATGCTTTACTTTAGGTGTGCTTTGAAAACGTAATAAAAATAAGTTCTGTTTGACATATTGATTAAAGAAAAACAACGTAAAATAGCGTACCCACGTACGGGATGTTACAGTACGCATGACATTATGGTGAAAAAATATACTGTCCGGGAAGGAACGACTATTATACGCTGCTATAGGGTTGGGGATAAAACGTGGCAGGACGACCGATATTTGAGTCTAATGAATATTTTTCATGATTAATTACTTTCATAGTGTTTTCCTTGATATACTTGGTACATAATTTTAAGCTCATTTTGCGTGGCAGGGATTCGCCTACAACAATGTGGGTGGAGAGCATTATAAGAGGATGCAGGAAAACAACTGACAGTAGTGTCGAATTCGGGGTTATGCAAGTCACTGAATTATATCTGTCATCCAAATTTTGATTTTAATTGTAGTACAGATCCTAACAAAGGAGTGAAGAAGACGAAAATTTTTAATTATGTATAATTAGCATATATTTGACGCATTAATTCCTTCCATATTGTTTCATCCGGCATTGTTTGTGTATAATTTTAACCTCTGTCTTAATGGCAGAGGAATATTCATAGGAGTGGTGATGAAGGCGTGTTACATAAAGATAACAAGATAATAATCGAGATTGGTTTCGGAATGAGAGTCGTTCAGTTCAATTCTGATATTTAACATGCAATTTACAATGCAATTTCATTCCGAGAGAATGGTTGGAGGGAGTAAATGTGAATGCCAATGATATGAAATCAACCGATCCTCATGCCTGTTTCGGGGTTATGGAAGACGTGAAGATCAATTCAGACGGTCAACATCCAACTGGAACAGCAAGGTTAGGGTGGGGGGTTGAAAGGGGATGGAGGTGAAAGTCAATAAGATGAAATCAACAGAGATTAGTATCTATTTCGGGATTATGGAAGATGTTGAGTTCAAATCTGAAATTTATTGTGCAACTCGCTTCGTATTTCAGAACCTGGGGCCGGGAAGTTGACAAACCAATTGAGACAAAATCAACACAAAGTCCTGACTCTGCACCAGTTACAGAAGATGTTGAGTCCAATTATGACATTCAACATGCATCTTAAATCATATTTCAGTCGTGGGTGGGGTGCGGTTAGAGTAACAAAAGTCAATAAAACGTAATTAACCTATACTAATGTGTGTTCCGGCGTAATGGAATTCGTGTATTTTCATTCTAACATTCAAAATTCTACTTAAGTTGAACTTCAGCGATAAGAAGGGAGTGTAGTAGGAAGTTCTCCTTACAATTGGAGCAATTTTAATTAAACTTCGTTCATAGGTAGAAGCTCAATATTATTTTGTTAAAATATCGTGCATAATTTTGCCTTTCTTAAACAACCGTGTGTGTTTCTTACTGTTTAAGGTTACCTGAATATTTTTGACTTTTTTAAGGTTCTGGTAGCTTTTATATTAATTTTTTAATATACCGGGACCAGCTCTGTTCTCAATTAGCGTACTGAGAATATTTTTAACTTCGTTATTGTATCGAGATACCAGGAATATTTCCACCTCTATTAACGCTATGCAGAATTAAATGAACAAGTTTATTAGATTAAGTTACTGCGCTAAATTAAGTTACTAGTAGATTTATTGACTCTATTATGGTACCGTGAGTCACCACACGGGTTGTTATGAGATTAGCTTTACATTTTTAGAGTAGCGGGAGGAAATTGTAAAATTTCATATATTACGGCTCTCGATATCGGATTAATCACGAATTGATCAAGAAATTATTACTGTACCGAGCTAATATAAATGAATACTCGGGCAACGCCGGATGCCCAGTAGTCAAAAATATAAATGAACATGCTCAATCATAATGTATGGATTTCTCATTGGCTCGTTTCATAATTCCGTTGATTGTTTAGTAAAGTTACGTTATAGAAGGAAAAGAGTGTGTCATTTCCTGCGCCAGTGCAAGGAACTGTCGGTATTCGTTAGAGGGGTCATTTTATTGCAAGAACTTCTTTGGTATAAAAATGAGTCATCCCGTGAAGGTGAGGTAAAGCTCTGATGACATTTACTCCTATTCGCTCCCTAGAATGGTTAAATATTTAATATTCTTCAAGTTTTAACCGTAGCTATTGGAACTACGGATAGTTTTTGCCAAGTACCTACGAATAAGTGAACTTGATTGAAAATTTTCCAAATGACATGTTAAGGTTTCAAAGTTGCAAGATTTTTTATTTTTTGACACGAACAAACGTTGTTGTGAATTCTCATTCTTTTATTGCTATCAGATGCTTTTGCACCGCATGGAACACGGTAGATCCTGGGTTCAGAATTAAATTCACTTTCACGGTGGTTAGGTTCTAGTCCCCAACAGACTGCAAAAAACCAATTACTCAAGCTGCTGGAGGCGAAATATAATGACGTTGCAGCAGGACCTGATTACACTGGGAGGAGTGTTAGTACGGTGGAGTGAGGATACTAATGATCTTTGAAATGAGAAGTTGAACTGCAAGATTACTGTCGAACATCGAAGAAATATCATTCTATTATTTATAGTGTAACTATAATTTTTATAATTACTGTGTGTTAATAAATATATATTGAATCATCCCATTTTTTGTACTTGATATGTAGTGCACAATCCTTTAAGAGCAGTTTTGTATATCCTATTTTCTTCAAGGAGTGAATTAATATTTATTTAACTGAAAATGAGATGACAAAACAGTATGACAAAAAGAAACGTAAGAAAATTCACTAATTTAGTCATACAATAAATTGAACAAATAAACATTTATTCAACATTGTGCAATGATTGTTGAATATGAGAAGTAATTAATTTATTTACAAATTTCATTTTGTTACAATACAAAATTTCAATATGATGAACAAGTGCTTTATTCAAATTAATTTTCTTTAAATTGGAAAGTTCTGGCACCGTCTTAAATTGGTAAAATATTAACTCTTGCGGTACTAGAAACAACTAAAAACATCACTTGATTCCTATTTCAAATCAAAACTAAAATAAATAAATTGTGATGTATACTTACATCAAGTCTGCCTTCTAGCAGAATACTTGCTGCAAGAAATTGCAAGAGATGGTCCCCCAGTCTTGAAGTCATTTTCCCCCATTGTTGTCACCCTTTTTCCGAAAGAGATGTGGAACATGAAATTTTGTCCCTGTTTCTCCTCATAGTGTAAAAATGTTATAATTATCATACGTATAAAAAACAATGGTAACGTTACAAAATATCCGGTAAGAAGGAGCTTCACGACAGATTTTTCTCTCGCTTTTATTCAACGTCCGTCTCCCTTTCAACCCTGGGTTACTACTACCGGATTTGCACCGGTTATTGAAGAAGCTATATGCCACGTTCAACAAAATGCTACAAATTTTACTGTATGTTTCAGATCAACCCCGATAATTAGGAATTGACAGATGGAAAAGAAATACTTCTGTAATTCAAAGGAACATCTCTAATTGAAAAACATTAATAAGAAGCACAATAAGAGATAACATCTTCAATAATCTGCTCTGTAACATCCTATTACACGCTCAACAAATCGCTTCCAATAATTTCTTATTAAGTTTCCACTCCCCCCCTCTCTCAACTTTTTTTCATTAACTCCTCCCTGGAGATACACGGAAATAATGACTGATACATCCTCACCAGATACTCCAACAACTATGTACTATGTAGATTTTAATTCAATAATTAATGATCTCACCCAAGTGTTATATACACTGACGCGTCAAAATCTCCGAATGGAGTTGGATGTGTGTTGCTGACTAAAGGATCATAAAAACCTCAAGCAATCCAAAAGAACGCTTCGCATCTTATGGCTGAGATTTGTGTGCTATTGATGGCCACAAACCATTGCTTGGAAAATTCTGTTCCAAAAACATTAATTCTATGCAACGCGATAAAAAATCCTGTCATACCTAAATAAACTAACAGCATCAGAGGCAATATGTGTAAAGCAAAGAATAACAATTGCTATATCGCCGTATGCTGGACTGCTGCACACGGCAAAAACTTAGGAAACGAGTTAGCTGACGATCTAGCTAAACTAACCGCAAATTACAACCAAAATTTAATATTCAATCAAACATACTCCGCAAATGACACTTGGAAGATATATACCACAGAATTCCTGAACCACTGAGACCTCAAAAGATCAAGTAATAACGGATCCTTCCACCGAAGTATGATAAACCATCAAGATGTACTCTTCCCCAAGGATCTCACAAGAAAGGTGTTTTCCAGGGTAAGTGTCAACCATACCCACAGATATCTTTTTGCAGTGAACCTCCACCCCAATGCAACTCTTACAAGATACACCCAACCAAGGACCACATCGTTTTCCATTTCTCCAACTCTCAGAGAAGAAATGTACTAGGGTCATCTGGATTAAAGAGCATCATATCTTTTGAAGAGACAAACAGAAGACTAATAGTATTTGTAAAAGTGATCAGCATGTATGACGAAATTATCTCAATTGTAAACCTCATTTGATACATTAATCTCAATATTATATTCTTTGAATTGATTAATGTAACCACTGTGATCGCCAATAATCTATGACTTAAATTTAATAATAAAAATAATAAAGTTCCCCTAATAAATATACAGTCGCTTATGACCTTGGTGGAACTATAAACAAAATTAAAATCACCGTTCTGTTCAAACTTTGTTTTCGATCTATATCACTAAAAGGAGCTTAACTTTCAATGTTTATATATACAGTTACTGAAGGATTTCGTGAAAAAACTGATGGGTCTTTCCTCAAATCCAACTGCAAAGGAAGCTACTTTTTACTGTACAGTTAAAATAATTTGTCTTTAATAAGCCTGATAGACAAGTTTCGGAAATTAGTTGTACGTTATTTTCTCTAAATGTTCATTTGTTGCCAAAATCGAAAGCGCTGATTAAATTGTGATCAATTGAAGAAACCAGCAATATGATTCAGAAGAGCAGCAGATGAAGATTAACAACAGTTTAACAGGTTAACAATGTTTATATTTTTTGAGCTACGAAGTAACTAGATACTCTAAGTTGACCGTTCATCACCGCGTTACACAGATGTACCCGTCTGTTAACTCTAGAACACTTTCTGTAGTAACTGCTTCGGGAAAGCCTTGAAAATTAGTTTTTCCACTTAATATTCGTACCATTCTTTTTTGTGAGCCTGAAGAAAGTCGCCAGTCCGTTATACCATAGTACACATTGGAAATAATTTTATCTGGATGAAGTTTTCTCGGGATTCATCATTGAACCGTTATGGAGAGTTTTAGAGCAGAAAGTGAGGAGCAGTTTTCCACCTCCAACATGGTTGCGGCAATAGGCGGATATTTTCCTACAAGAGTGGGAGGACATTCCGTTACAAACTATCCAGACACTCTACGAACATATTCCGCGACGAATTGCAGCTGCTCTCAAAGCAAATGGTGGTCCAATTCCTTATTAATCAATATTTATTAATACTTATTAATAAATATTTGTGTAAATGCAGGTGTTTAAGTTATTTTGTCCAACGCCTGTATATACAACAATGTTGTTAGTAAAGTTTATTTAATTTAATACTTTTAAGGATGAGAATGACACTATCGAATGAATAATATTTTATTTGCTTTTACAAATGAGCAATTACTAAACATTGAAATTTACCTGGCGCGAAAAAATAAAAAGTTAAAAAACATATAAACATATAGATCAAGAATATTGTAGGAGATCTCGATGCGTATATGAGACACTAAAACTATTACGTAAAAATTGTTCACCTTTCTCACATATAAATTTTTAGTATATTCAATCAGTCAGGGTTCATACATAAACATTCAACAGAAACTGCTGTCGTAGTAAACCACATGTAGTGGATATTAGATATTAAGTATTTGTTAAGATAGATATGTACTAGTCGTTAAGTTATTAGTTATTAAGTATAGATAGATTCTTGATTTTAGTATCCGGCCAACCGCATGGGACACATGTTGTTTGTTCCATGTGCGAGGGGATGAGAAAATAACGTGGGAACATCTGTCTGAGGAATATGTGCGGTACACCAGCACAACGAGTGTCGAATTTTGCTTATACCTGACCAGGCGTGTGAGCGCATATATTATTTCTCCCCGCCAAGTGTCAAAATGGCGAGGATTGCCCAATTCGCGGGCAATTGGGGGCGTGTTCTGCTCAAAATTATAATTGGTGGTTGGCCGTACAGATGGAACGAGAACCAAGGTGATGACGGTAAAGGTGGGGGAGCTGGGTAGTTGGTGTTGAGAACGCGAGAGAGAAAGAACAGTTGGTCTAGAGAACTGGAGAGGAGTAGACAGATTTGGGTGGAGATGGGGATATGAACAGTCAAGGCGATTCGGAGCTGAACAATTGGTGTGGAGAACGCGAGAGAAGAAGAACAGTCGGTCTAGAGATCGGGAGAGAAGAAGAAAGTTTTGGGTGGAGATGGAGAGATGAAAAGTCGAGTCTGAGCTGAAAGTTGGTGTGGAGAACGCGAGAGAAGAAGACAGTTGTTGTGGAGACCGAAATCAACCTGCTCTACGTGGTGAGGCCGTCAGCGAACAGACAACCAGCTGCCATCCAGCGACCAGAGGCCTTCAGCGACGAAGCAGCAAATGGGTCCTGGTTTCATCTTCCCACACCACAGACGAACATCCGAGCCGGAGCACCCAGCAGTTATCAGCCATAGTAAGGAACCAAACAAACCAATCACAAATGTTCTCACGTTGATGCGATAATTTCGTTTTTTTTGTTTTTGTTCTAAATTCTGGGTACGGAAATTATTTATTTTCCTTGTATAATTTAAAAAGGGTTGATTTAAAGTCGCGGTATGCTTTATCTATTTAATTGGTGTAATTTTCCTAAACCACCACGGTCAACCTGTAATTCATGCGGCTGGTCGGAGCAAGTAAAAAGATAGAAGTTTTTCAAATAGATAAAATTGGTATATGTAGTAACAAATTATTTTTAAACGTTGTAAATAGTTTTTTGTAGATACGGCAATAAAATATAATGTTAAACTGGTCCAGATTGAAATATCATCAAAAATAAACCTAAAAGTAAATGTGGTGTAAAAAAGATAACTTTCAATTGCACCACACTGTGCAACTTGTAGTAGAGTCTTATATTTTAAGAGAGCTTTCGAGACTGTATGTAGAGAAAAGTCAATTAATAAATTGTTCATCTATGGAGTTAGAGGGAATGTTTTCAGTTGGATAAAAGATTATTTGATAAATAGGAAACATTATGTTAAGATTAATGACGTTTGTTCGCATTGTAGAAACGTTGACTGTGGCGTGCCTCAGGGCAGCAAATTGGGTCCACTGCTATTTATTTGTATGTTAATGAACTGCAAAAAATTGCTAAGGAAGTCAAAGAGCAAATATTTTCTGATGATGCTCTGGTGTACATTAAGAAATAGTTGTAAATATCTTGTAAACAAAATTAATTTTGAACTTGGAAATATTTTGAATTGGCTGTATTTCAATAATTTAAGTATAATTGCTACAAAAACCAAATGTATGTTTATAGGAAATAAATGTGAAAACAGTTATATAATTGTAGGGAAGTAATTAGGTGTTATTATTGACTATGAATTAAAATTTAATAAATGTGGAGAGTATATTGAAAATAAATTATTAAAAAATAAGAGTAGTTTGAAGATTATGAAAACTGTATTTATTTCAATTGTGGTCCCTCAGGTACGTTTTGCTATTTTGTGTGAGTGGAAGTACTATTGAAAACTTAGATCTGATGTGGAATAGAGGATTATGGGCTATTTTAAATTAGAGCAAGTATTGTCGGATTAAGGATATATTAAATAAATTAGAATTTTTAAGTGTTAAGGACGAAATTCTGTACGATGTTTTAGATTTTACTTATAGATTAGAGACAGTTATTATATTATTTCAATATTTTTATAAAAAGAAATTTATAGATAGATAGTCACAACACCAGGGGGAGGGAAAATTTTTACAATGACCACTTAAATTTAAAAAGTATAAAAAATCGATTTTTAATAAAGGTTTAGTATTATACAATGCGTTACCAGTAGCTATTAAGGGCACCAAAAGTATAAATATATTTTTAAAAAAGTTAAATATTAGAATTTAAAAGACTAATTAAATTTGTGTTTAGAATAAGTTTTAGATTATTTATAAAAAATAGAATTGAGAATATGTAATTAGATTTAAACTATTTTGAATAAATAAATACATATATCCATCAAGAAACAGATGGACCTTCAGAATTCACTCCAGGGTACAGAAAAAGGTTGGTAATCCTGTCGTGGAGTCTAGTCTTGTAGCCACGCATTCCGAACTATAAGGGACTTATTTTTAAATAGAAAATTAATTTTCTAATAGATCAGAAGTTCCGAAGATAAAATTGTGTGTATTTGAGTTTAGCAGCCGCCGCGAACTTTCCCATCGCTTAGAAAATGAAGGATGTATTCACAGCATCCAGCAGCGGTTTACGAATTGACAGTTCCAGGGCACCTCGAGCGGTGCTACTGCTTCTAGAGTTGTTTTAGCTTAATTACTCTTCCGGCAGTACGTGGGTAGAGTTCATGACATTACGTGCTGTATTAAGTCGTGGTCTGTTTGGAAGGAAATAAATTTGTAGTGACTCCTAAGCCCTGTAGCACTTAATCTTGGAGAAAGGAACACCGTGGGTGTTGAATACTATAACAGTTCTGTTGTTAGGACACGACCCGAGGCAATTCTGAAACATACTTCCTACGATCAGAAAAATGGAGTATATTTCTGATTTAGTGCTTTTCTTTCAGTAAGCGCCACTATAAAATTATGGATGCCCCATTCTTAACTCAGATCAGTTTCCGTAATAGATTCATCGTAGCATCTTACCATTAATAAAATTTACAACGTTTTCTTCGATAGTAACAAAGATAAAAGGCTGAATTGACGGTCATCGCCAATAAATTTGTAGTAAATGTTAATTATGGCGGATAAAAAATAGTAATATTTTTAAAACAAATAATGTCAAAACAATTTGAATTTATTAAATTAAATCAGAGACTTACAACTCATGAAAATACAACAAAAGGGGTTCGGTGTTTCGACTCCATCAGGTGCTTAATTATATGGAAAAAAATTCATTCCATTGCGACTTATAAGACATTTTTCATATTTAGAAACAAATAATAAAGTTCTTTACTTATAATTATATAGCGTGAAATAACATTTTATTTAAGTAATGATGCTTTATGTTTTTTGTGAATATCGCAAATGATAAGTGACTTGGAAGTACAAAATATTCCTCTCGTGCGCCAGAGTCGTATTTATTGTTCATTTGCATTATGACTCAAATATTTTTCACTATTAGTATCTAATTGATAAGTATCATTACTTAAATAGAATAATATTATTTAGCATTATTTCACGCTAAACACGCCAAGTGTGTTTCTGAAATTCCGGGTATATAAATAGCGATATTAGCTATTTTACTAACATTTTCCGCTTATTTCTTTACCCCTAACTAATTAAGTGTATCTGTAGTGTAGCATCGATGTACTTTTCTTTGAAGTTTAGGAGTATAGAAAATTTTCGACAGAACCAGAAATTGAACCAAGGATTGCCGCTTCGTACTGAGCTTTAATCCGATAATTAGCTTCCATAGCCGTTAGCGCTCAACTTTATTGTTCTCTGTTCTTGAAATTATTTGCATATTATAAAATACAAAAGGCATTTAAAATAATCGGAGGTCCATAATTGTTTTCTCTATACATGCATCTCAGGATGGGCTTTCTTCTATTATGTATAAATAACATTTTGCACAAAGTTTCGTTGAAATTCCTCCTGAGTATTGTTAAAATTTTCCAAACGTTTTTTTCCATAATAAGCTAAATAGCAGCTATTATGCAATTTCTTAATATTTTGGTTAATATCTGACCTAACACTTAAGATATTTATTCAGAAAACGAAATAATGTACTTATTCAAGAAAAAATTTGTCATTCTAGAATTACAGAGAAGAGTCAACTCTTCCTGAGAAAACCATCATTGATATTTTTAAATGCCATTTAAATTATATTTTAACTCAAAATTAGATGCAGTTATTTGCAGAAAAGCAATGATATTTAGTCTATTTTACCATTTCTATACTCTAGTAGAATCAAAATTTAATAAATTAAAATTTTTATTATTACTATTTCAACATCCCTCGTGACAATGGTTGCTGTCGTGAATTTAAAAGTGGTCCTGAAAGCGATTTCCATTCTTAAACTAAAGGAATGTAAAAATGGAGGTAATATAAAACAAAGGATGCTATAAAGTATACAGTCAAACTAACCTATATTGAAAATAATTTTTTTAAAGAATACACAAAGTTATGAGTAACTAATACTAAATGAATTTACCATCATTGCTTTAAAAAAATAACAGTGTTGGAATAAATATTTTCTCCCCGAGAAAACATCGATTGAAACTGAAACCATATAATAAAACTTTCTTACATTATAATTTTAAAAAATTTAATTGAATATTTATAATTACTAATTTCAAGTGATATAAGGAAAGAAAATTTTATCTATATTTATAAGCGTATATACCCCCAGAAACATTGATTTTTATTTATATAGATAGAAAACTGTATATATACAAAATATTATATTTTCTACCCACTGTGTAAACATGAACGACTCCACCTCACGTTGACGTGTTTAGGTAAAAATGTTTTCGAAAAAAGAACAGAAGAAAACGTAACTTAAAACCCTGAAAATATAAGTTGAGAAGTTTTTTTGCCTCGGAAGTGGAAACGTTGTGGGAATCATTGGGGCCCAATAAGAAAAAGGCAGTTATTCCGTAGTTTACGACCACTGTCCTCTCTATAAACATTCTCTTCTAGACTGATTACCATTCTGTCCAAAAAACTTTCATATTAATGGTAGTAAGTTTCCTTTACTACCAACAGTCGAATTTGTAACAGACTTCAAATGCTATTAAAGGGGAGCTGGCTATTTCAGGATACCCTCATGCAGCCTGGGCCCAAAAATAGAAAAAAGTCTGTCTCGTCACGTTTCTAGAATTTTCCTGCATGCGGATTCCATCTTACCAGGGGGCTGTTTCTTAATGGATTTCTCAATGGGAAAATTTTTCCCTGGGGCTTGTGACGTATTGCTATGCTGAAATGTAAACGTAGTTAAAATCTAAAAGTCAAAGAATATAATAATTTAAAAAATCGTGTTTTTATAGCCTATATATTTATAAAAGTGCACTATGATCAATCCACTCGACTTTGCCATTTCTAGGCATCTGTCTGGTGGTTTCAAAACTGTATGCTTGCCTTTATAATTAGGTGTGTGATCGTTCAAAATATTGAATACAATTTCTGATCCCGCTGGCTGTGAAATGCTGAACTTCTTCGTCAACTTGTAGAGATTTATGGTGCTAATGTAATGCAATGGAGTGGTGAGGAAATGGGTTAGACAATTCAATGATGGACGAACCAATGTTCACGACCCAGCACGCATTCAAAGACCTTATATCCGCAATATGGTTTGGTTAAAAAAGTGAATGAGAAAATTCTTGAAAACAGACGGTTCACAATAAGAGTATTTTCTGATGATTTTCCACAAATTTCAAAAACGGTTTTGAATATGACTTTCAGAAATTTCTTAAATTATCGCAAAGTGTGCTGCTATTCGGATTCCTAAAATGCCTACAGAACAATGTGACTTGGCAGTGCCGATACAGTTACATGTGTGACAGTGATGACCAGTGTGACTGGTGATGAAACTTGGGTTTGTCATGTCACACCAAAAATACATTCGATGGAGTAAAGACACACACGACCTCCCCCCCACTGAAACAAAAACTCAATAAAAAAGTCGTGTGTGCTGTGTTCTGGGATAGACAGGGAATTCTGCTTGATCAGTTACTTTCATCAATGCGGTTCGATACTCTGAAACATTGAGAAAACTTCGGCTTACAATTCGCAACACAAACGTGGAATGTTCAGTCAAAACATCGTCCCCATTCTGATGGTGTGACTCAAAACTTAATTCAACAATGCGGTTGGGAGAATTTTGAAAAGCCTCTGCATAGCCCCGATCTCTCACCATGTGACTTGAAGCATAATTTTGGATTTAAAATAATCGGGGGTCCATAATTTCTTTCTCTATAGATGCAACACAATATTATGGATGATGTATTAGTTCCTCCGTTCATACTTTCTCCACAACTCAACGGTGAATGCAAGGGGCACATGGTTTTGCAATAATTGTACTATTATACAAGGTGTTCATAAATTAATGTTACAGCGCTTGAGGGGTGAAAGTAAATCTCAAAACAAATATTTCTGACCGTTACAAAATACGACGCGCCAACAGTTCAGGGTAGGTATCCCGTTGCACATACCTGGCATTGTGGATGATGTATTAGTTCCTCCGTTTATACTTCCTCCACGACTCATGACGACGTAAAAACGGCGTTCAACAGCGACTGTCTTCACTTGTGGCATCTTTCTATGAAAAGGGTATACAAAAGTTGGTTTCTCGCTTTGAAAATTGCCTTAAATTGGTGGCAACTACGTAGAAAAATAGTTAAATAAATTATCTTTCATGTAAAAATATATTATATTTTGAAAAAAATGTTTGAGTTCTTTTTCAAAAACGGTATTTACTTTCCCAAACATGCCTCGTACTTTGGTAGGCAGGCTTGTAAGATTGAAGATAATAAAGAGAGTAAACTGCGGATATATTTTAATGAAGCAAAAGTAAAGACTGTGTAAAATTGAAAATTATAAGGCACAAAGGTCAACACGACTAATATTGATCTAACGCAACCCTTGAACCCACAAGAATGTTATAAATGGGGCAGTTGTATTTCAAATATTTATTTGTCTCGTGTGAGTCTACTTCGTTTACAAGTTTGACCTCGGAGGTGTAGATGGTTGGGCAATGGGCAGGAGGTAGCACATGGTTTTGCACTAATCGTACTATTATACAGTGTGCTAACAAATTAATGTTACAACCCTTGAAAGGTAAAGGTAAAAGTCAAAATAAACATTTCTCACTATTACACAAAACGACGCGCTTAAAGTTCGAGTTAGGCATCCCGTTGCACATATTAGGCATTGTGGATGATGTATTAGATCCTCCGTTCATACTCCCACCACAACTCAACGGTGAATGTTATCAGAATTTCATTCAAAATAAGTGTTGTTGTTTTAAAAAATCATAACATTTGACCTTAAATGAATTAAAAGACCTGTACAACGGGTTGCCTACCCTGAACTTTTCGCGCGTCGCATTGGGGTAGGGGGTTCGTTTCCCACCTATTATGTAATGGAAAAAAATTGTTTTTGATTTGTACTTTAACACATCAAGCGTTGTAACATTGATCGATTAACGCCATGTACAGTGAAGGGTAGTGGACGGATTAGAATACTGTTTACGATATGAGGCAACACTGGTTCTGTTTCCTTATATTTTCAATATTCTATGTTGACTGTGGTTGAATAAGCTAAAGCTTAGTTAGCATAGTTGGGCTATTAACCAAGTAATAGTGGTGAAATAAATCGGAAAATGACACTGAATATGATTTATATTTTTGAATTGAATTAAAGTCATTTCTCGAAAAAATTTGTTTTCGTAAAGGTATATCATTCTTTTATTATTATTATTATTATGTTATATTTAATTCAAAACTATGTAGCCGTTTAAGTTATTAACATTTGTGAAAGTAGCCATACTTAATTCTCTTAAACTCTTGAGTATGACAAAAAAACATTACAGATTTATATACTGAAGTATGACATATATTCTGTAATAAATTTATTTAACGGTCTGAATTAATTAGTGAGAGAGCGGCTCTCAACATTAATCAAATGGGACATTCCTGCTTACGAGAAACGTGTAAATAGTTTTTAATGAAAAAGTATCTTAAAGGGAAATCAAATCATAAATATAATATCGAAAATGATAATCACTTAAAAATAGTGTAAATAAATCTCAATTTCCACAAGTAGTTCTAAATAATTTTATTAATATAAATATTTTCAAGTAACTTTTTTTTGGGTAACAGGCTACATGAGGGTGATCCTGAAACAGGCTAATGGTCATTAGTTTTTACCTTTAAATTTTTTATTAACACCTGTAAGTATAGTATTTAAAAATACAAATACAGTAATACAACCCCTAAATAGTAGTCTAAGAATATCAATAGGGTTATTATAAATAAGTATTTTACCTACGAATAGCCACAAAACTTTTAATTTTTTAATCGTTGTAATATTATAATTAATTTTTAGTTAAATAAGATTTCCAATTATAATCAAAATGAAAATGCAAACTTCATTAGATATTATACCTCCTGTTTTCCACATTCAACATTAATTATCAAATATTTCTTTAAGGTATCATATTATATTTCATATAAGCTTAATCCAGAAGATAATTTACGACAATTGCTCAATACTATTAATTAAAATAAAATTTTGTCTTCTTTATGTTTAATACATAAATTATTTAATTAATATAGATATTCTTATTAAATTTTTATTAACGTCAAATGGTAATTGTGTGTTACTCAAATGAAAATTAATATCAAGTATGAAGATTATTTCAATTTGTTCTTGATTTGTGGGTGAGGCAGGATTTCTAGAGGAAAAGATTGATCTGTTTTACCGATATGGAAGAGTGTTGTCATCAACGAATAACTGCATCACACTAGGCTTGCCCTGGGTGAGAGAGCTCCATTACGACTAGGTTCCTTGATTACGGAATAAATCGAATTCCAACAACCGCTTTTAATTCCACAAGTTTCGCAGCACACAATGAACGGAGAAATCATTAACTACAATTCGACGAGGAAGCTTCTCTCTCTGCGAATGCTATCGTCGCTGGACACTAGCATTTTCATCATTTTAATTTTGTACGAGAATCAATTAACTAACTTGAAACACTCGCAATATTTAGGGTGACTTTATTAAATATTTAATTAATCAAAACGTTCAAAGAATTCAGAATATTAAATACTATTTAACGTTTCGTCCACAATTTTGGGACTTCTTCGGGCATAAAATACATTAAAAATATATTTTCAGGTGTTAAATTTTTTGAATGGATACAAAGGTATATAAGCGTTTGCCACAAGGGCAGGTCTTTGTTGAAATATCCTTTCAAATAAAGAAAAGAATCTTGTTAATACCTCACATACAGCTTGTTTTATTCCATTTAAACATCGACCCGCCCTTATTGAAAACCCCTATACGGTTCAATTACAAATAGATGTCCAAACTTTGCGTCATGAACTGCGCTCAGTGGCTGTTAAAAAGTATGGTTACAAACGTAATGTGTTAGAAGTAGCAGAAAAAAAATCGTTTTTTCATTTAATATTTAGGTACCTGGAATTTATTACATATCTATGTTTGCCTTTGACTACCTAGTTTGTCAATTATGAAGCCGGATACAGTATGACCATAAATAATTTAAATATAAATATACTTCTCTTTGTTTAGTTTAAGGAAGTATTATACCCTATATTTAATAATAATTACTCATTAGTAACATTCCATATTTTTAAATGGTAACTTTATTTATCACAATATATTATCAAAAATATTAATATTCATGGAATTACCCGTACCCTTAGTGTTTTTGCCCCATCTATATATACATATTTGATTATGGTTCGTATATTTATGCCTCATTATATGGGTTTCATTTCTCCATTCTTCTGAGGACAGACAGTTCTTTTGGTATGGTGGAATCTAGAAGGTACGATTTATGACAGGGATACTAAGTTCAATGTATTTGTAAAGTTTTTCATTTTTGTATATATTGGATTTTATTGGTAGGCTTCTTGTGGTGATGATGATATAATTTTTAATAATTAAAGCTTTGAATGCGTACTTGAGCGATAAGGTTTTTTTCGGAGTTACAGGGACGGTTCTTGTGCTGCCTATCGGACTTGTGTGTAAGCATCCTCTAGCTATCCTCACACCTGATTTGCAGGGTGTTTCAAATTATTTTATGCATTTTCGATTTGCTTAGGAGTATAATAGGCACAAATAGATAATTTTCAATCTAATTAAGGTGCGATAAGTTATAAGTAGTGTCTCTTTATCAGGTACCCAGTTCTTACGTGATAACGCTTTTAGTATGTTTAACCAATTTTTGCATTCATGAAAAAATTTTTCAATATATTTTGCATATGTATGTTTGTGATCCAGGTGCATTCCTAGTATTTTCATGCAATTGACGATTGGTAAAGTTCTTCCCCATAATTCTAGAGACGAACTCTTAAATTTACTGTTTCTGGAGAATAGTTGTCTTTTGTTGTATTATGATATTGCCTTTATAACAGGATGAAATAAAAATGCACTGTAATTCACTATTAATATTATATTTAACTATAAAGGCACACTGAATATTGCATTGAGTTGTCCTAGAGCATTTGGCCTCTCCAGATGCTCGTAGGCACAGGTCACAAACCCAACTGACGCACACAAAGGAGCGTCCCTCGCAGGTAATAATCCAAAGACCTGTAAGTCACTCAAGAGTGCCAATTTCATAGCAACAAAGACACTAAACGTCAATAATAGTATACATTTTGTTTTAGTGGTAGAGAACTTGAAATCTGCTTGTTGGTACCATGTGTATAGTTGGGTAATAGCTGTTTGGATGTTGCTATTGGTATCGACTATATTTCTCCCCTTACACAGTATTGTTATGTTGTCAGCAAATTTTCTCACTTAGACTGGGTGTACAATTTTTTGGCCAGCGTTATTAATTGCTAACAATAAGAGCGTGGGACTTAGAACGGATCCTTGTGGTACTGCATTTTTTAATTCAGTATCTGGAGAAAAATGGCATTTTACCTTGGCTCTGATATATCTAAGTTCCGTGAAGTTCCTTATACAGTTGTGCATATTTCCTTGAATTCCCAGTTGTAAAAGTTTGGCTAGTAAGTTGTGTATCCGTACCATATCGTATGCTTCTTCTATATCCAAGCTACCTGCTAAAACATGTTTGTTGATGAATGCTTCGCGAATGCAGTTTTCAACATTAACAAGTTGAGACATAGTTGAATAGCCTTGCCGAAATACAAATAGGTTACCTTTAATTATCTGATATTTCTCCAGGAACCACATTAATCTGGTGTTGATTATTTTTTCCAATATTTTTTTACATGTTACAAGTTAATGAAATGGGTCTTTAGTTGGCTGATTCTATTTTTTCTTACCCCTTCGGTGTTGGTATGACAGTGGCTATTCCCCATTTGCCTGGAAATGTGTTTGTTTTCCAAACAAAGTTGTATATTTCTAATAAGGTTTCTATTCCTTTTGATGTTTTTTTATCAATAAGTTTGGTAGTGTCTGGTGCAGGAGCAGTGTTTCTAGTACATTTCAGTACTTGTTGTAGTTCTTCTAGAGATATCTTGTCGTTTACGTGATCTTCGGTATTTTGGTTAATATGTTTATGGGACATAGTTATTACTTTTCTTTTCTTTCACACTGTCTGAAGATTTAATTATAATTAGCTGAACTGGAATTGGCGGCGAATGTATTTGCTACGACATAGGCAATTCCTTGGGGGCTGGTTGTTATTTCTTCTTCAATATTGCTAATATGATGTATGCTATTGTTTTTTCGTTTGCCTTGATTTACGTTGTTTATATTATATTGCTAATATTCCGTTTTAAAATGATTGTAATACATTATTATTCTATTGCACAAAATTAATGAGTGAAATATTCTTTACGTTTCATGTAATTGTTATATTAGTTTGTTTTTCACAGCGATTTTTACAGAATTATTGCGATTAGTGTCACAAGCTGTTAACCTGTTGAACTAATAAAATTGGAGACTGTTAAGTGGTTGCTCTCTTTATGTGATACAAATTATACACAGTCCAATACCAAGAAATGTATCTCAGTTTTTAAACTCCGTTATTACATTCAAGAGAATTGAGTAATAATATCACTGGCTATAATCAATTTTATTGAAATCACTGATATGTATTAAGAATGGATTACGTTCGGAATTAATTGAAAGAAAGTAAAACGGGTCGAAGAAAGGTGTTGATAATTGTTTTCAATGCTGTGTTCGTGCTTCTGAATTTCTATTCACGTCCTACATCTGATCTCTGTATCTGCAGGAACAGCCGGTTACAGTGTTATCAGATGGAACGGCATTGTGTTTCCATATCTGACCGCTCTACAGCTACGTAATTGTACTGCCTACCGCAGACTTCAAGAGGATACTCTTCCACAGACTTCCAGAATGATTATTTTACAGAGAAAAAAGTTCAGTTACGTTATAAACACCGTCATAATAGTTAAGTATTATCAATATCAATAGTGGAATTTCAAATTTACTTTAAATTACACAGCAAAGGTTTTGCTAAAATTGTGTGAATTATTTTATCAATAGTACGAATATTAATTCAGGTATTAAAATGTGATTCGGTAACGCTATCATAGTTTAAGACCTTTAAAATTCCTCCAGAAAATTTTCGTATACGGAACACAGCGATGTGTGGCTTCTGTCGGTGACAAACTTGTGCCAGATATTTAGGTAGTGTTAAGTTTCAGAGGCGGCCATGTAGCACTTAACTTATTGACATTCTCGACATATTACCAGATTCTCAACTCAAACTTCTTGGAACTTTGGTACTACGTCATACGGTTAGGCGAAGCTCACCTTGACGTCTTCAATCTGCGAGGGTAATTTAGTAAGCATCCTATGCACTAAATTTAAGTTGGAAAATTAAGAAATTTTTTCTCAAATTTTTTTATGTATCTCTTTAGTGTCATAAGTGCTTAAATATTCAATATTTTTATGGCACTTAGTGTTTCTTTATAAACGGGCCATATACGAAGTGCGTAGATACAAGAATTACTGTTAAAGATGACGATTATGCACGGAAGACAAGATCAGAGTTTACTAATAGTTTACCTAGTTATACTGATAAATATGGCCATTAACAGTCAAACATTGAAAAGGGAACATTACGGAAATAATTTAGACATGATGAAAGTTTCAATTGGGAGGGGGGGTTATAGTGTTTCTCTAACGGCTATATAAATTATTCCTGTAATGTTCTCTTTTAAATGTTCAACTGTTCATGGTAGTATTTATCATTATATATTAAAAAGTTATGTGTTAGTGTTCCTAGTGTTCAATTATTTTTTGAATTGTAAATACTGATGAATTAGTTATATAAATTCATTACGATATATAGTATAATCTTTAGTTAAACTGTAGTCATAATTTTTTTTATTTTATTGACTTTTCTTACTTCCTTCTTCGAGGACTTAAGTATATTTTTTAGAGTGACAGGGCAAATAATGCTAATCAACGTTGTGGTAACCCCCTTTTAATAGTATAGGAAGGTATTGAAAAGGGAGAGCAAGACAGCCAAGGGTTAAGTAGGATCCCACTAATGTAGATTAAGGATCCTATCCGGTATTCGCCTTAAAGGGTCAACGTTCTTACCTTTTCCAAGAAAGATTTCAACTTGTGATTAAGTTTTGTTCACCATTTAGAACCAGAGGCAAAGCGTGGAATGGAAGCTCACCAGCTCATCTGTACGAAATAAATTCAGATTGAAACCATTAACGGGAAAAGAAATATTGATAGTCTTTTCGGATGCCCTTATTTCGGAAATCAGTGTACAATAAATATTGCCTACAATCCAGACATGCTAATGAAAAAAGTAAAGCCACCAACGAGGAAAAACGTCGCGGACCTTAAAGAAAAGGTATATTGCTCCACAAAGTTGACCCAAGAAACAATTGATTAAATGAGATGGGATATACTACCTAAAAATACAGCCCAGACATGGCTGTCTCCAATTTTAATTTGTTTGATCCAGTCAAGGTCTTCCTGACAGACAGAAACCTTAAATATATTTATTGGAATAAATTATGTTTATTTTATTTGCTTTTAAAAATGAGCTATTAGTAAATACTTAAATTTACCTGACGCGACGATTAAAACTAATCTACTTCGACATAGTATTGATGATCCAAAGAAGTTTATTATTTCTCAAGGAGTTACCTCTCGCACAATTATACGTTAATTATGGTGCGAATCCTGCCACAACAATAGATGGAGTGAGAATACTTGCCCTCTCTCTCTCTCACGCTGCAAAAATTACACTTATAATAACACAATAAGTCCGATGAATAGTATAGGAACGCTTAAGAGGATTTATAACTCGCAGTTGATTTTCACGTCGGCTTTCACGCGGATTTTCAATGAATTTATAAATATAAATATCTTCTGAACTCTGAAAGATATCTAAATGAAACATACAGGAATATTTAAGCGAAAATTCCTGTTTCAATCCCTCACATTATCATAAAAAATACGTTAAACCGTTTCGGAGCATAAGAAGATCAAGAACATAGGCAACCCACATTCGCTTCTTGGAGATTCAAATGAACGTATGTCAATAAACCTGTCCAGTAGAAGGTTTTATATTAATGTTTATATTATATTAATATCTTCTGAAATATATCAAAATTATGTATGCACGAATAGTTAAGATAAAAGTCCTGTTTTTAAACCCTCAAATTTTCTTGAAATCTGCGGAGTCTATTAAAGACAAACTTCCAGACAGACACTTCAATTTTATTTATTGGTATAGATTGGAAGTATTTGAGAATAAAAATGCTAGTATTGGTAGATAATTTCCTACACGATTGGGCTACATGAAATGTTTGCGAACGATTTATAATTGCACATTCAGGTATATATTACGAATGAAATTACTCTTGCAATATCTATCGGTTTACTTTCCGGGGTTTTGAATAAAGATCCACAAACCTTATATTTTAGTAAAATACGTAAGTAAAATATCAATTAAGTAAATGTCAATAATGTTATTTAACAAAATAATTTGTCAATCATCTTTCAGCCTGCAACTCTTATATGGAAAGAAATGTAAGATATAAAATTATCTTCACGAATTAATTTCTCCATCACGTTGTATGTCGACATGGATGTATTATAGCAATACTTACCGTACTTGTTGGTTTGATTTTCCCTCTCACGCGTACACAGAAGTTAGAGGCCAACACGCAAGAGTAAACCCTGCGAGGCAGCCCACGATTCGCGGCATGAAAGCTTCCAAAGTACACCGCTTAGTTCTCGGATTATCCTTCTTCAGGTCGTGGCCGTTCCTTTAAACCATCCAGAGAGTAATTCGTAATGAAAGAGGGTACGGGATGTGAAAGAAAATGGGAGAATAAGTAGCACAATGAAAATTCGCATCTATAATATTAAGCTATTTATATTGTGGATATTTAGTTTCCTGCATTAATTTATAGCCAATTAATTTCTACCCATAATCACAAGATTTATTCCCATATACCATATAAATGGTCCGTTTATGTTTCATTAATAACTCCAGCCATTGTAATAATTAAGAATATTTATTAAGCACAAACATTTCCTGGTCAAATAAAGTGAATTTTACAACATTTAATTTTAAAGGTACACATATATATATTTATTGAATAAACGCAACTGTAAGGTGCCAATTATATCTTATTTCACTTTTAATAAAAGAATAATAACTAAGCTATGTACATAGATGTTACTTTAACATGAAAATAATCTTACTTTACATTTTAAGTTAAATAGATAACATTAAATATCAAAATTTACGATGTAAAAATGTATATGCTTAGGGTGTACAATATTATTACAAACGTTTGATAATTAAACGCATATATACTTTAAGGTATATTTTACAAATTATTTTCGCCACACGCTGGAGACACATAATTTGTATATAATATCATCTTGAGATTTTTGAGATAAATAATACAATAAGTTCTAAATACTGGATTGTAAGTGGTCAAAATTTGAGCATAAGTATTTAAACAAAATAAAATAATAAATTTTGTGCAGAAGTTAATTTCATACAAAATTCACTTCATAATAATATTAGAGTTTTAGAATGTTCTTTCTCTGTAAGTTGCATTAAATCCACACTTATATTAAATAAAATCAGTAATGTTTTAGTCGTATGCGTAAGTAAGCGATGAAATCTGTTTTTCTACTGGAACTTAAAATGTGGAAAATATTGTAGTTTAACCTACACGTGATTTGTGACGAAACAATTTTTATAAAAATACTTTAGAGAAGAATCAAGATAGTTTCGTTTTACGGATTATGTGGTGACTGTGGAATCTCAGACTCGTAGTCCACCGGGAAAGTTATTCGATAATCGAAAGGTGTGAAGCTGCGGACGATGAAAACCTAACATCAGATGATAGCGAAAACCCTTAGCGATGATTTGTGTGTGGAATATACATCAAGAAGAAATTCCGTCGTTCTGCGAAGACTCAGCAGCTCCTGATGTTCAGGCACCCAAATCTACACTTATCAGGCGATGTACCTCTCGATATCGAGTAACCGTATTAGGCCTCAGCGAAACTGGTTACTGAGACATTTTGTCGAAATCTATATTATTGATTTCAACATCAAAATTTTTCGAAGTCCAAAATATTGTGGCAAAACTTGCGCAGTTAATAAGTATCCAATCCTATTCCGTTTTATATATTCTCGCGTGACTATCGGAGATAGAGAATAACGCTTCCGTATCTCAACACGTTGTTCGTTCCAGACATAGAATAATGATATGGTTTTCGTAAGACACGCAAATTAATGTAATTCAGTTTTAAACAGGCGAAAGTAATTGAAATAAATTAATAAAACAGAAAGACACGTAATTAAACCACAATTTACATTCCTTTATAAAGTTCACATTCAAATAAATTTCTTTTGCGTCCAAAATAACACGTCAAATAATGCAAATTATATGATGACAACACAATTAAAATCTCTACATTTAAATAGAGCTAGTTTCTTTACATTATATATATATATATCTTCATAAGTTGCAAGACTTCAGGTCTAACTGTAGGACAAAGCAAAATATCCTACGTGGTATATTTTTTCCTCCAAGTAACGTTTGATCGGCTGTCAGGTGATCGATAAGATGGTGCATATTCATCTACAATTTGCTCCGATTCACGTACCCTTTTCAATTTCCTTCCTATGCTATTAAAGGGGAGTTGTCTGTTTCAGGATACCCTCATGCAGCTTGTCCCCACTCCCCCAAAAATCAATAAAATAGCTGACATATTCATATGATGCCTGTGTAGAGGCTTTCTCTCGTAGGTATTTCTCCCGAGTTTTATTTGGGGCTTACCTTTGAGGCTACTTTGCTGTCTCTTTCTTTTTCCACCTTCACCTATTTTAGGAGGTATATGTACTTAAGTCGAAGACCTTGAGCGTACGGTAAGAGTTGCCCGTTGATCCCATTGGATAAGTCGGCCTACTACCTAAAACTGGTGGAGACATGGAGGAGGAAATGGTGTGACCCCTCAACAAACTCATCTCCCGACATTCGGAAGGGCGTGAGAATAGTACTCAAAAGTCAAACGTATCCGATGCAGGTTTTCTAGAGTTTTCCCTGCATCTCTTTTATGTGTAAGAGCGGGTAGGATCCTTAAACTATAACCCGGGGGCTCTAGTCAACCCTTCGCTACCTTTCTCTAGATACCACATCTTATCTTTACAATTACCTCCCTATGTTATTAAAGTGAAGTTGTTTGTTTCAGGATCACTCACATGCAACAAAAAAATCTCAATCCTAGTTTATCCACCAGCTGAGTGAATATGAGTAATGACAAAAATTACGCCAGTCCCAACTCACAGCCTGCAATTCTGCAAATAAAGAGCCTGTTATGTGGTGAATTTAGGCGTTTCTGAAGTTTCAGAAGTGGGATTTATCCTCCGTTGCCTTGTGACTTCTTGTAAGTGCTTTTGTATTGTGACGTGTTATTCCGCGTCATCTTCCTTCATTCCTCCAAACTCATACTTTATCTCACATTAACGGCGTCCATCACTTTTAATGGATCATAACCACATTTAACTACAACCATTATTCTTACTTTACACTTTACATTCGTTCATTCCAAAACATGTTCATCTATCCTGCACTTTTCTGCTCTCCCATTTGAAAATCTAGAGATGCTAAGGCCGCATTTCACTGTATAAGTTTCTGTTCAATCCTTTTTTAACTTTTCGTCCTAAAATATTGGATTTCCCCACCATGGGATTAATTCACTGCTTAGTACCCTCACGTAAACCTCACGTTCAAAGCCGATAAAAATGCTCTCCATGACAAACACACAAGATATGAATAAATTTAATTTTGAAGAAACATATATATATATATATATATATATATATAGGTGAGTGCTCAGCATTGCTTTGTAATTAATTTATGTTATTCATAAGGTTAGGCTGAAAATTTGGCATTATTTGTTTTTGTGTGAGAAATACTATATATATATATCTATATTGTAATATCCTTTTTAGGGTATAAAACATTAATCAATTCAATAAATTATAATCAATTTTAAAATATTTCATTTATTAATTTAAAGTGATAACATGGGCTTAATCTCAGGGGATTTTGGGTCTCTCGAGAGATGGAGTATGCAGTAACCCCAACTACTGGGCCTACAAACATCCACCTCACGAATGTTTCCGCGTCCCTCTGGCGTCTTGCAGGATTTTTATCGATGAAGGTAGTAGGAACCAGATCCGCAACTCATTTGCTTCCAACAAACATCTGACGTCTACAAACCTCTGACAACGTCTGCTCACGTCTCCCCGCATCTGATCACGTCTCACCACATCTGATCACGTCTGAACACGACTGCTCTCTGCCGACCTCTCACAGCATCTCCTTCCATCTGAGTTCATCCGTCATCTCCTCACTTCGTCTGCCTTCTGAACCCGAGCCAACCATCGGCTCCCCTTTTAAATTCTCCGACGGGAATTCCCCGCCATAGGTCTACTTCATAAAATTCCGGGGTTCCCCGCCAGTTTATTTCATAAAATTTCGGGGTTCCCCGCCAGTTTATTTCATAAAATTTCGGGGTTCCCCGCCGTCAGTTTTTACACACACACGGTGGGAGTTTCCCGCGGGGGATCACCATCGTTTGTTTACACACGCCCCGAAGGGGTTTTTACGCGGGGCACCCCCTTCGGAGTTTCACCCGCTTTCAGCCGACTAGACATTGTTGTTGGCCGAACTGCGCCTCATAACGCCACAATATCACAAAATCCGCGTTTTTTATCACTATATATGTATATAATTGGGGCAGAAAATTGAAAACAGCTTTGGATATCGACGATAGCAACACCTGAGTCCAATTACAGACAAGATCAACCCATGTGACCCCATCATTATCAAAAATAATCATCAAAATTGGTCAATCTGTTTAGGAGGAGAAGACTTATGTACACAAGTAAAGATGTAAATATTATATGTATCATATATATATATATATATATATAGTAACATACACGTGAGAGTACTTGAAATAATTAATCCGAACTTCAAATTAATTAAATTATATTGAACTTTTACACAAAAATAATATATACAAATAATATACAAGAAAACTCAAAATCTGAAGGGGCATTTGGGCTTCTCAACGGTTAGATAATTGCAGCAACTGGAAAATAAAAGAAAAAAATAGTGTCAAAATTATTGGTAATAGAAAATAAAAGAGATAGTTCCACAATTGTGCCTTCCACTCACCCAACAACTGATTTGGCTGCTGCTATTGTATCAAGAAAAATGTCCAAATTCCCATTTCAAATCAAGTGACTTGGTTTCAAAATTTAACATATGACTGTACACAACTTCACTAAAAATTAACAAACATGAAATAGAACACAGCAATCAACAATTTAGTGTTCTAAATTGTTCTATTCTTATCACCACAATGCAACATGATCTTCAAACACCACTATATATCTCCACACAGGCAAACTATTATTCCGGGTTATACCATATGTGCGTCGAATCCACAACCTTTGGCTGTCCACTGCTCGGCACACTCCACGGCGTCTATTCGGAAAACTTTCTTTCACACAAAGATTATCTGCTAAGATCTTCTGACCCCACTCTGCAACAAGTATGACTGGGCTTCCACGTCCTCAGCCACCACTTTCCAAGTTACTTCCGAACACTTCCCTGACCGCCCACCGTCTCTGTGTAAAATACTGTGATACAGGAGTGTATGTCTATCTTCTATTGAGTTCAGCTCCCAACTCTACAACTTTTCTATTTGCCCTCTGGACCCGCTCACTGTAACACAGGGAACACATCTACTACTCTAGACGTCACACTTCCGACTGCATAACACGGAGTCTCACGTCTGATACCTCCTATCGTTTCCAGCACCCGACTGTATACACACCTTTTACGTAATACACGGGGGCACATCCACCCCGTGTCACTCCTAGCACCCGACTGCCCTGTTTGTCTTAAAACCCCGTTTCATCCATCTTGCTGAAACTGGGTCAGGTTCCCCAGTACTCTCTCTCTCTCGTCAAAATGTTTTAGTTATAACGAGAACATTTTGGAATCTTTTACGTTCAACATAGGATCACATTCTCAACTCGTGATTTGACCACGCAACAATGATACATACTGCGGACACTACAATCCGCTTTCAAATGTCATATTGTAGCCACACTCCACTCATTCTAACAATATTCTGTAATATAATTTGAGGGAATCTAAATTTGTATTTATTCAAGAAGGAGCTTAAGCGCAGACAGGATGCAATACGATCCATGCGGCCAGTGTGTGGCGACGAATGTCTGGCTTAGCTCATCGAAAACTCTACAGTTTCAACTTGCATCCTGACCCAAGCGTGAGAATGCAAGTCAACTACTTTTGGCAGCCATTTATAATTTCTCATTGGATCCCCACTTCAAAACTGCGTGGGTTTGATGTATGAAGATTTACCCCCTCCTTGGAAAGTTCGGGAGAATCTGGACAGTCTTCTGTTGATTGTCGGCTAGGGTGGAGGTCCTGGTCTACTCCATACTTTTCTTATAATATACTTTACTTACCTCTTGAGTGTTGCGTTATTACTTCTAACACCAGACTCTGATCTGATTGTCAAGGCAATCACGAACCCAAACAATCTTTCCTATCTTCCTTTCCTTTAAATTCTTCCTTTTCCTTCCTATCGATAGTCAATCGATACATGAGAATTCTACAAACAATTAAATTAATAGTAGCAGCCTTATCCAAATATATACAATAAAATTGTAAAAGAAAACAAGGGTACCCTGGACTTACACCAAATCAACTTTATTTCCGTCTTCTAATCATTGCAGGATATCCTTCTTCAATGACCATGTCTGATTCTTACTTATTCTGCTCAAAGCTATTTCGTATTTGTTTCACTTACTCTTATTTAGAACTCGAGAGAAAGTAGAGATGCTTGAAGAATGAGATAGATAAGAAATGCAAAGCAGCCAAAGACGCTTGTCTACAAGAAAAATGCAAAGCGATTGAAGATTTCATGGTGAAAGGGAAAATAGACGCAGTCTATAGTAACATCAAAGAAACAATCGTAGAGCTGAAAACTATTGGAAAAAACATCAGGAAAGCGGATGGGAAGCCAATTCTGGATAAAAAAGAAAAGGCAGAATGATGGAAGAAATATCTAGAAGCTAAGAGCTGTATCGCGGTAGGAAACTACATCAGTCGGTAATGTTGAATAGTTGGGGACAAAATTTTAAGGCCGGAGTTTGATAGGGCGCTATCAGAACTGAGCAATTGTAAGGCGTAGTTGATAAGATCATCGGGCAAAGAAACAATATCAATGCTGTTCGGGATAGTTAGCGAATTCTATGAAACAGAAGAAATACCGGAAGATTTTAGTAAAAACATAATTATGCCCAAACGGAAGAGGACTGGGGCTGTTAGATGCGAAGAGAACATGACAATTACTTTAGTATATCATATATACATTTTTTTGGGGGGTAACAGGCTACATGAGGGTGATCCTGAAACAGGCAACTCCCCTTTAATAGCATAGGAAGGGAATTGAAAAGGGGGGATGCGGAAGGTAGAGCAAGGTAGCCAAGGGTTAACTAGAGCCCCCGGACTATGGTTTAAGGATCCTACCCGATGTTTCACCTAAAGAGATGCAGGGAAAACCCTAGAAATCCTGCATCAGGTAGGTCGGGCATTGGGTACTATTCTCACGCCCTTCCGAATGACGGGAGACGAGTTTGCTGTGGGGACGCAGCATTCCCTTCTCCGTGTCTCCACCAGTTTCAGGAGGCAATTGGCCGACTGATCCAATGGGATCAGCGGACAGCTCTTGCCATATCCCCAAGGTCTTTGACTCCAGTACATATACCTCCTAAAATAGGTGAAGGTGTCTCGGCATATGAGAACTTTGATAAAAAGTACCCAGAGTGAGTGTAAGGCATTCCCGACATGATCAGGTGAGCCCCGCAGTCACTCTGGGCTGAAGCGCCTGCGAGAAAACTCCCGCAGCGCCCTTTCCCATATATGCAAAATAGTAACGAAAATAGTATATAGGAGGATGAAACGTATTTCATAATGTGAGCTAGAATAAATTGTTTGGTTTAGGAAGAATGTAGGGACAAGAGACTTTGCGTCTAATTTTAGAAGACGATAAGGAAAAACAGGCCTACGTTAATGGCATTTGTAGAATTACAAAAAGCGTTTGATAATGTGTTATCTGGAACACACTATTAAGGATTTTGAAGAGCACAGGAATAAAATATCGAGAAAGAAGTTTATACATAAACTCTACAGAAGGCAGTCAGCAGTAATTAAAATTGAAGATCAAGAAAAGAAAGGGCGTAATGAAGAAAGGAGTAAGACAAGGATGTCCATGCTGTTTAATTTGTATATAGAACAGGCGATGGAGAAAGTTAAAATGGAATATGGAAAAGGAATCAAACTGCAAGGAGAAGTTACGCTTTGCCTATGACATTGAGTCAGAAGAAGACTTGGAAAACACAATAAATGACATGAACGTGGTCCTGGAGAAAGAGTTCAATGTGAGGATTAAACGAGGGAAAACCAGGGTAATGGAGCGTAGTACGGGAAGCAGTGGAATAACAAAGGGTGTTAGATTGGGAAGAGATATTTTGAAGGAAGATAAGGAATTCTGCTACTTGAGAAGCGTAATAACTTGTGATTGGAGAAGTATAGTAGACATAAAGACTAGGATAGCCCAGACAAGGAATATTAGGAAATCATTGCTAAAAATGTTCGTGACGTTATATGGGTACGAAACGTGACGGTAGGAGTTGCAGAAACGAAAAGAAAAGAAGCATTTGAAATGTGGTGCTATAGGAGAATGCTGAAAATCAGATGGGTGCATAGAATCACTAAGGAGGAAGTTCTAAACAGAATAAGAGAAGAGCGAAAATATGGAGTATGTTGACCAATAGCAGGGTTAGATTAATAGGCTACGTTTTAAGACATGAGGGTCTTCTAAATTATAATTAGAGGGAATTGTGTGGGGTAAGAATAGAAGAGGGAGGTCAAAGATTTAATACGGTAAGCAGATGAGGGAGAATGTGGGATGTGGAAATGGAAAGCCTTGCGCAAGATACGTTAGCATGGAGGATTGCATCAGACCAGTCTTAGGGCTGATTACCACAACAACAACAATACTTACTCTATCACATTTTTATGAATGTTTTATTCATACAAGTTCTAATGAAATTAAATAGTGGTAATGAGTATTTTAATTATGCCTCGGCCTTGATATAAATTGTTTACCCTTGATATAAATATTTAGCTAACGTCCTGAGTGTGATGCATCATTTATCTGAATACAATATTTATAGATTGACGTGGGGAAGCGTGGATAAAGTCGGAATGCAGGTGCGTGAAGCTACACCGAAATGCTCTCGAGCCAATCGATTCACGTGTTCTGCACTTGACCGTCCGTCCATCTCGGCGACAGAGTGGAGTCTCAGCAGGGGATTACTTGGGGCTTGGACTTAAGTCTACTTATCTCTGACCAACGAGTATCACCGAGACAGTGATAGAGTGTGTGGGCCGATACAAAACCTGGTACCATTTGAAAGATAAACTCCCAACGTACGAGTATAGTCGATAATTTAAATAAAACATTAAACGTGTTTTAACAATTTCATCCATTGAGTTCATAAAGTCTTTTAGGTCTCATGCAAATACGATTAATTTCATAATGAGTGTTACATATTATAAATCCTTAATTGTATAACGTTATACTTAAATTTTAGGTCACCCTTTTATTAGTTCATCGAGCGATGCTCAGTTACAGAAATGTATGTTTATTGATTTTACAAGTAAGTATGTACATTTTGCTCATTACTATATTTTAATAAAATTATTTACTTTTTTAAATAAAATAAATATATTACGGAATAAGTGAGAACATGGACATTTTATGTATTGTTAATTTACGTATCCGGATCTATACCAAATGGTACAGTAGTGGCTGATTGACCATCTCAGAATAATTCATTTAATTTTGTTATATTTAATTTTGTTTTGGTAGTTTAAAAATAATTTATTTATATTTTCATTGTAAATGTTAAAAATGGCGGCGTTTTTTTTTCAAAGTGTATATTGTGTTTTGCGTTCGCTGATGTCTACGATTTCCTTAGTCACTCAGTACTGAATTGTGCTATCATTTCATATAAATTGCGTTATGATCAGTACATTTTGGCCTACAAATAAAATTTCTATTCCCTTACCTAATATTATATTTTTAGGTACTCTGCGTAAAACAAAATTTACACTTGAAAATAAAAATTAAATTAGAGTAAGCTAATTCTTCCCATAAAAAACAATTGCGAGCCTCAATTAGTTTTTTTCTTTTACATATAGGATTTCAGTTACTTTCTGTAAATTATCAGTGGTAAATAATGCACCCTGTAGAAGATATATCCATTTAAAATATATGAGTTGAAATTTTTCAAAATTTGAGTTCCAATATCCCTGTTATTTTTTAAAATTCCATAAATATCAAAAAAGTGTTGTTTCTATGTAAAATTATTTTTTAACATATTGATATAAAATTTTTTCGAAAATGTTTCAATTATAATTTGGTCTGTTATGTAGATAAATTTGGCTTATATCGATATTTTCCTGTGAACAAAATGTAAAGATATTAATAAATTTTTATTAGCGTTTTGAGATAATTGTTCCTATATTTTGGAACCATTTTCGGAGAACAAATATAGAAAATATAATAAGCTGTTTTTATAACTCTGCATCCATTAATATCAGGAGAACACGTTTTATGAACATGATATTTATAATACAATTATATTTATATTAATTTCAAAGTTTCTTGGAATATATATCTTGTAATTTTATTTTATTTAAATATTTTTGAGAAGTTTTCTGATTTATTCATTTATACGTTATTTATTTAACAAATTTAAATGTCGAAGTAAATGTTCTCCAGTTTACACCGGTGGAAGACAATGGTTATTGTTAGCTTTGGTTGGAGAATAATATTTATTAATTATGTATACAAAACTGTCTCAGTTTTGCGTACCTGATGTCTTGGGTAAGTATACTCGCTGATGTTATTCTTAGGCTTAAGTATTTACCTTCGGTCTCATTTCTCTGTGCATTAAATAATAAAATCTGATTGTATGATAAGATACAAATATTTCTACCAGCTCAAGGCTATCCTGGTGTATTTGTAGAATGTTCTGAAGTTTCCACCCAGGAATAACAGCGATTATTAAGCGACGTTTCGACGAGCATCTACTCTGTCATGTTCCAGGCGCCAGCTGATACATGGGGAAAGCTTCGTATCTTTACAAATTCAAAACTTCTTAATACGAGGAGTTTTTTAATTTTATAATACTAATTTAACTTCGGTGACATTAAAAATAAACTTTATATTCTAAGGTCTTATTAAACTAGTCTAAACTTCAGGAGGAAACGTTGTTTACCTACCACACATGTTTTTGCTACTATAATTTAATTTAAAAATATATTAAAAATACATTTTCTGACTTATTACCCAATATTTTATTTTTTAATGTGACATGAATATAAATGCTCAATACATTTACACAGTGCGAATTTTCCCCTATTTTCCGTCAGTCTCTAACGTTTTATTTTTCTATGGTTATGGTGAAAAGATAGTTAAGATGAATATCATATACAAATTATTTAAATTATATATATATCGTTTTATAACGTCTTGCGTCTTCCGATTCCCAAACGCCCCTCCTCTCTGTCTTTCCATAAATTTTCTTCTATACCTCTTTCTCGGATTTCCTCATTTATGCCACTAATCTAACTCTTTCTGGGCCTGCCTTGTTTCCTTCTTCCTTCCGGCTTCCATTGTAGAATTTGTTTCGGTAGTCTTGTTTCTGGCATCCTTTGTACGTGTCCAAACCAGATCAGTTGTTTGTCTCTTCTGTCATCAATTATGTTGTGTTTGACATTTCTCTAATTTTTGTGTTTGGTATCCTGTCCATTTTTGATCTGCCTACCGCCCTCCTCCAGAAATCCATTTCGGTTGCTGTTAACGCCTTGCGTTTTATCTTGTTTCATTTTCTTCAAGACAAATCAAATTTTCCGGTTGACCGAAAGTCAAGGTTGTTGGCGCTGGTTCCGGGAAATTCCTTGGTGATCATGTACCTCGTGTGAGCTCAGCCTGTTTCCACATTTACTCCTTCCTTCTTCCTCGGTTCAGATCTCGATGATATATGAAAATCTCCTTGCAAAGCACTGTGTCGGCTGAACCAAGACTACATTTTCTCCTTGTAAACTGAACGAGAACTCCCATTTTAACGCTCTGTTTCTCTTCGTCGGTTGATTGGCGATCTGGAATTTTAAGTCCGTTGACACTTGTCACATATCCAATGTAGCCAATTTTCTTGTTATTCCCACCGTAACAGAAAAATTGTTCACTGGGAAACATCTCTGGAAGGGATCACAGGATATTTATGGCAGTGGTTGGAATTTACCTTTCAAAGAATTTTGCGACATAATTTTTAAGTCCCGCGAATTGTTAATAATATAACATATGCATCAAAAAATAAATTAATTGTCATATAGCTCATCATATGATAATAAATGAAAGCTATATTCTTTTTCCATAAACTCATAAAACACGTCTTATTACGGATATATCTAAAGAGCATAATTTTAAATAAGCACGCCAATAAATATATTTGTAAGCACTATATAACTTTATGGACACATTGTAAACGGAAAATAGTTTAGTTCACTATATTCCTACTTTCTATTTATTGATCGACATTTTGTTGTTGTGGTTTTCAGTCCTAAGTTTGGTCTGATGCGACCTATCTTGCACATGCCTTTTCATTTCCTTATACATAGCACAACCCATATCTTCCTTAAACTGCTTAGCGTATTCCATCCTTGGCCTCCCATTTCGGTTGTACCCCACACCCTTCGCTCTAATTTTACAAGACCTTCGTGTCTATCCCTTGTCTTTAGTCAACGTCCTCCATATTGTTCACTTTTCCCCTATTCTCTTTAGATCTTCCTCGTTTGTGATTCTATCCACTCATCTGATTTTCAGCATTCGCCTATAGCACCATATTTCAAAGGCTTCTATTCTTTTCCTTTCCCTACTCCTATCGTCCACGTTTCGCACCCATATAACGCCACGCTCCATACGAGCATTTTTAGCAACGAATTCCTAACATTCACACTTATATTACCCGTAAGTAAATCCCCCTTTTTGCGAAAGCCTTCCTTGCCTGTGCTATACTACTCTTTATGTCTACTATACTTCTACAATCCCTAGTTATTACACTTTTCAAGTAGCAGAATTCCTTAACTTCCGTCAAAATATCCCTTCCCAATCTAACACCCTTTGTTATTTCATTGTTTCCCAAACTGCACTCCATTACCTTTGTTTCCCTCTATTAATTCTCATATTGAACTCTTTCTCCAGGACTCCGTTCATCTTATTTATTGTGGTTTCCAAGTCTTCTTCTGATTACCCTAATACTACAATATCGTCGGCAAAGCGTAAGTTTTTTATTTCTTCTCCTTGCAGTATGATTGAATTTCTATATTCCGTTTTAACATTCTTCATCGCTTGTTTTATATATAAGTTAAACAACATGGGCGACAGACTGCATCCTTGTCCTACTCCTTTCTTGATATATGTGTCGTGAATTCGTTTGTGTTTTTTCTTGGTTTTACGATCATAACTATTTCTGCAATTTTCGATTGGAAAGGAAAGTATTCAAACCTTAATAAACGTTTTGGTAACTCTCCTATGTCACTTCTCAATGCCAATTTATCCTTATCTATATATCCTATTTTTTTGCCAATAAGTAGTTTGATTTCAAACTACAAGTTTTGTGCACTAAATAATAAAAACGATGTTGCCGTGGTATTCAGTCTGCATAGGCGAATAAGTGCATGAATATTGCGTATTGTACTGAAATTTAGTGTTAGTTTAACTAATATACATGACTTCAAACATACTGAAATACATTGGCATTGTTACGAGTGGGAATGAACCGTGTTTTAATAGTAATTTTCCGCAGAGAAAAGTACTAAATTCACAGAAGAGCCGAAGAGCTTAATTTTATTATGTTTTATATCTGGATGTTTTTGTACTAAAACTTGTGTTTACAGGCGTGCTGTTTATATTTAAGTGCAGCATCTCGTAGGATGTAGATGACCGACACCTTGATGAGCAGAAGCTCCTGGAACTACGTGTCGCTCTGGTGACACCTGCTACCATTCCATTAGCATTCCACCCACACAGTTTCCCCGTGCTGCAAGACTCCGGCCGGGACTTCCCTGCAGAGTGAGGAGAGAGGAGCAGTCAATTTTCATTGCTTTCCCTGCAGGATGGAACTCAATCAATTCTCTGCTCCTATTCTCAAGGGGTGACTATTTCACTGCAAAACAAGTAATTACGTATTATAGCTATGGCGTCCAAGAAATACAAGAGGTCTTATTAAAGGAATATTGGCTCGACGTTCGCTATCTGAGATACAAGTATCTAGAATAAGCTTGTATTGAAGTGCGAAGCTAATCACATCTCGTTTTCTTGTCTTCCGTTGCAATTGTTTCATTTTCTAACTAGTTAAATTCTTTTCTTTCAATTTGCTGTTGTATTCAAGTAGCTCCGCCCTAGTAATATTACTTCTCAATACTTAATAAAATTTAATTTTGAATGGGCCAATTTTAAATTGACTTGTTTTGCAACTTATAGTTCCAAGAATTTAAATAAATTTAGCATTCTTCAACCATACGAAGATTACGTTGTGCAGTCAAAATTACACAAAACAAAAACTTTTCATCATGAAATTTTATATATATTTTATATATTGTAATTTCAAAGTCTGCAGTATAGCGCGTTATTAAGAAGAGGCGCAATTAATTCAAACTGAGATTTAAACTGTGAATTGCGTGAGTAATCATGAGATGTTAAGTACTACCATGTGGAATGTAAGGAACGTCCAGACCCCGGGGTGGAACATCTGGAGGAAGTAAGAAATGACAGGCCTGCAGTTTGTAAGACTGTGTTACTATTACTCTGAGTATTTTGTTTGAAACCTCTACATGAACTTGTGCCTCCCCAGAGTGGTATTCCATACGTCCAGATAGATGGTATGATGGATATATATATATATATATTTATTTATAGATTGATTAAAGGAGATTGTCGGTCCAGCAGCCAGTGTATTTGGATAAATTTTGGTCAAATTGTTTCCTTTTGTTGAGTACGTGTGGACGCCAGGATATTCTTCTATCCAGATATTCTGATACATATTTAATTGTTTCTTCAAGTAGTATGGAATTTCCATTTAAAGTAATTCCTGGAAATTTTCCACGTTTCAATGCAAATGTTATTTGATCTTATTTTACCTCGTTCGCATTAATTTTCCAACGAAGCAGCCAATCTTTTAGTTGATTTAAATATATTTGTAGATTACTGGAAGCTATTGGAAATCTTCGTGGGATGATAATATTGTTGTATCATCACAATAAGCAGCAACAACTGTTTGAACAGTAAATCATTACTGGAAATGGACTACAAAGTTGGACCGACAATGGTTCTCTATGGAACCCTTGATAATGTTGGGTACACTTCTGAAATTGCTTCCCGATATTAAACTCTAGTGGTTCTATTGGTATGATTTCGGAAGAGAAAATATAGAATGCCGTAAGTTTGACCTTGTACAATAGGCTTTATACCATACTTTGTCAAGCGCTTGGCTTATGCAAAATAAAAGCAGCTGAGCAGTACCTTTTCTGCTCGAGATCTAGATTGATTTGATTTATTATTCAGTGAATTTGTTCAATGGTTCCTATTTTTTCCGGAATCCAAACTGATGAGGCGTTTACAGATATTGTTGTTCAATAATTGTTGTTATATTTGAAAGATAATTTTTCTAGAACCTTGGATAAAGTTGGCAAAAGGCTGATGGTTCTTTATGATGTAAATTCGTTTGGGGTTTTTCTTGGTTTTAAGATCATAACTATTTCTGCAAATTTCGATTGGAAAGGAAAGTATTCCAGCCTTAATACTGCCTTGAAGAATAAGTCAGTAATTTGTATAATTTTTCTGTTAATTCCTGTAATACTCTTTCTGTATTAATATCAAATCCAGGAGCCTTTTTCTTTATAGTGTTTTATGCTGTATTATTGATTTTTTTAATTGGAAGGTCGATTTGAGGTGGAATGTCCAGTTGATTGTTTATATCTTCTTCTGTACCAGGACGCTCTACGCATAATAGGGGAAGGAAGAACAATTCGGAGGACTTTAACCAAAAGAAGGATTAGATTAATAAATCACGGTTTGAGACAGGAGCGTCTTGAAAAATTAGAGGGAAGTGTGTGGGGAAAGAACAGAAGAGGGAGGTCAAGGATGGAATACAGTAAGCATTTTAGGGAGGATGTGGTAGCTATGTTGAAATTAAAAGGATGGGTTAGAATGAAGTGTTGCATCAGACCTGTCTTAGGACTGAATACCACAACAACAACATTTTTATTATTTAGTGAACCAAATTTGTAGTTCAAAATCAAATTACTTATTGGAAAAAATGGGATAATATCGATCAAGATAGAATAGCATTGAGAAGTGACATAGGACAGTTACCAAAACGTTTATGACAAACATTGCTTAGCCACTTGAAAAAAATGCGGTCAAAACGTCTGCTCTTTTAAGGGGAAGGCGGTTGAGCTTAATTCAATTGCGCCAGGAGTGGTTTTTCTGTGACCTCACGTACTTCTCGAAACGGCGGCACAACTGAGGACAAATTGGGCGAGACCCATTTTTGACGACATAACTAGGCAATCGATAACATGCTTCCCTGCTCACACTTAAGTTGACATTATTTATGGATTAGAGAATTCAACAATGAATCAAATTCTTAGCTTGCGCGTCCGTCGTAAAAATATTAAAAGCGAATTAAAAATGGAAAAATAAAAGGCAATAGTAATTGTGCCTCAATTTCAATAATACTAATGTAAGGAGGAAGTAATAAAATACTAAGTTCATGTGTACCAGTGTTGTAGTACACCTAAATACTAAATTATTAAATTAAATTGCATTTATGTTCGATTGAATAAGATTATTGGTTTCAAAATTAAGAAACCAAATTTAAGCACTTCTTGATGCACGCAGTTGATTTTTATGCCTTCTTTCTCGCGGCAGTTCAGTAGGTTTATAAATATTTACATTAATATCTTCTGAATTCCGCAAGATATCTAAATGAAATATACAGGAAACTATAAGTTAAAATTCCTGTTTCAATCCCTAAAATTTTCATTTAAATCCGTTGAGCCGTTTCAGAGCATCACACAGCAAGAGTATAGGCAACCTGCATTCCATTGGAGATTCAAACGCGCGGATATAAACTAGTCTTCTCGTAGTTAAGTTTTCTGAAATTTTCCAATTTTCAGCGTGATTTTCTTAATTTTTCCTACCGTAAGAAGGTATTAGATAACTTATAAAAAAGGCTGAATGAAATCGGTAAAGTCGTTAACAAGTTATGGCGTGACCAAGGGAAATAGGGATTAATTTTTCTATATATAGATAGTAGAGGATCCAGAAGTCAAGGTAGAACACAAAGTTATGATAATCTGTTTTCTGTCTTTGGTATACTACAACTGACTTTGGTTTTATGGAAAAACCTGCCAAGACAACATATTTTGGGATCGGGTGAGTGGGTATATGTATTAGCCAATATTTTAAAACGGGAATATTTTGTATCTACTTTCAAGAAGTAATTCATTGACCAATTAATGAGACACTGAATGGACTAATGAATTTCAGTGATATAAATTTCATGAAAGAAAAGAGGGCGGGAGCTCTAATGAAGTGGTTTCTATAAAAGAATGGTAAAAACTACAGAAGACAATTTTTTGTGTATAATGTATTAAAAAATTGGATAATGTAACGACCCGTTAAAATCATTAGATTAAGAGTTTTTTTTGTTAGTTTTAGTTCTTGTTACGTAAATTGTATTAATGTTTATTCGTTAGTTATTTTATTTGTCGTAATGCCGCGTGTTATATCTATAGCCATTGGTCACGTCGGCTATAAGATGTAATATTAAATACAAAAGAAAGTATTATATATGGTTTATTTAAGCTTCGGATATGTACACTGCTTATCTAGCCGTTGCTATGGCAATACCAGCGATATCGTTCGTTTCTGCGCTCTATAATCTCTGTGGCGCTAAATTCCAAGGAGTGTCGCTGCATATCGTTATGCGAACGTCAGCGGATGAGGCAGCCATTGCGTAACTGGATGACTATTGCTTGCGAATGAATGCTATTCTTCAATGAATTGGACATTTAAATATAAATTTGAATCGTACTTGTCACGGGGAACAAGTAGATAGTACATGCACTTAAATTTGATTATTTAATTCATTCTGTTAAGAGTAGTATTGGACTGTGATAAGTATTCCATGGCGTATTCTGTGGCATGGAAGCTAAATATATAAAAAAAGAACACGAATAAAAAAAAATATTCGAGCCCGAGACGTGATAGCGGGCGGACGTGTCTGATGGATGACAAGTCGAGAATGTTACTCGAGAAGTCACTGCGGACACGTCTAGTTTAATTCTCCATACATCGACTGAGGAGGAGAAGTCGAAATTATTTGCAATTATATCAAACTTATTAAGAAAATACAGGTTGCCGCCGACCGCGGGAGTCGCTGTAGGACGTGGACGCCGATCCTTATTAGACGCCATAACGTACAGCTGTTGGATAGGACCTTTTGGTGCCTGGTTGTTGCTGCTGCTGCCCCGTTTCGACAAGACGAGGCTGCCTGCCACTTCCCGAGTTGGCCGCTCTGCCCTGCGATCGCTGAATGAACTCAATAAAACTGTGTTTCTACGAACGATTAATTTCTGTTGTTGCTCAATAAATTCAATTTTTTTGTCTAATTCTCGATGTTATATGATGTATAGACCAACACTCCTCGGGTCGAAAACGAACCAAGAACCTTCCCTCTAGCGAAGAAGAGGGTGGGAACTTACAACTGGCGCCCAAACAGGGACTCGAAAATAAGGCCTATATTTATATATATAGCAAACGGATATAGACACAAAAATATCTTTTTACAAAGTGAATTGTGCATTTATATAATTTTAGTTCGTATTGCATTTTACAGTGAATGTGCATTTATATAAATTTTCTTCAATTTGTGTTTTACTAAGTGAATTGCGCGTTTAGAATAATTGTCGTTGTATTGTATTTCCTTAGGCTGGCTAACGAAGGACGCAGGGCAGTGCTCATCAATTATGAAACGCGGCAGGTCCAGGCAGCGTGCACCTATGGAAGAATTTGAGGAAGAATCTTCTGTTCCTACAGGAGAGTGCTCAGGGTAGTGAGGCGGTTGCCGATGAGGATGCTGCATCATTGGAGGTAATAAGTAACCCCATTAATATTCAGGGAGAAATAGAGCAGGCCCCGGGGATTCACCGCTCGCCTACGTCACGTGAAGATGGCAATTTATTCAGTATGTTGACTAGGTTTATGGAACGGAATCAAGCCCAAATGGCTTCCTTGCGCGAGGACATGCATGCTAGCATTCAAAGGGTAGTAGAGGGCAATATGGCTTTAGTGTAGGAAAATAAATCTCAGATGGCTGTGTTCGCTGAGGAGAATAAAACTCAAATGGCTAATTTTGCCGAGGTCCTCACGGAAAATCAAAATCAAATGGCTAATGTTGCCGAAGTCAGTACTAATCTCAAAATTGTTAAACAACGTATGGCGCGAGAGATCGAACAACTAATAAATGAAACTGTTCAATCGATCCAACAATTGAATGAAGCTTAGGATGCTACGGATCAGTCCAATGTTAATCGGTGCAATTTGGTGGCAGATCTATTAAGAGAAGCTTCCACTGAATTAAAGAACCATATTGCGGTAACTACTAGTAATATCACACGCATCAAAAGTCAGGTTTCCGAATTGAACGACGCGACAAAGGAACTTCACCAAGCATTACAAACGAATCGGAAAGGGGTAGATGACCAGTTACATAATGTAAATGAAATAATTGTTAATTTACCAGTGAATGGTGTTAATAACAAATCCAACCTAATAACCTGCGATAAATGTAACTCTTTATACAGCACCCGTATGTGCGTACATGCTGCATAAAAAGAAGAGAATATGGAATCCCGGACGATTAAAAGGAATGCCTCAATGACCCATAATTTATAAACCAAATATTAAATTATTTAAAAGACTTGAACCTATTAAATAATATGTAATTGATCTCTAATAGTTTTTTCTGTATCTCTCTTTATAATTATACAAAAGACTTGCTCTTGTTACAATTTATTTTCATTTTGTTAACAAGAGCCCAATCTCTTATTGTAACTAAATATTTTTGTAGAAATTCTTCATCGATCACAGTTTTTATTTTCCGTCATATTACGCAGTCATCAACAAAAAAGACGCACCTGAGAATTAATGCCTGATACTAAGTCATTTATGTAGACTAGAAATAATAAGGGACCAATAACGGAACCCTGCGGCACTCCCGATTTAACATTCGTAACCAAGGATAATTCGTTCCCTTAACTTTAACTATTTGCTGTCAGTCTCGTAAAAATTCTCTAATCCATAAAACCACTCGACTATCAATCCCAATTTTGTAGATTTTTTTGTAAAAATAATTCGGAGCCCACTACCGGTGGAGGGTTGCAATTTGCGTCAGAGAAGCGGGAAAGTTGATCGAGTAATATGCATGACATGTCGTACCTCAACCAATATAAAGAACAAAATAAAACTTCGGAGGCATTAATTTTCAGCACGCCCTAAAATGTAAAAACAAAATATCATACTAGTTTTAAAGTTACTTAGAGTTTTATTAACGTAAATGCATATGAAAGTACATCGGTTAAGAGTAGACTGCCTTATCTGAGCCGGGCTCTACTTTATATTCTGAAATATTTTGTGACGGCCCCGGCAATGTCTCTAGAGGAACATCGTTTACAATACGAAGACATTCCGTACTTGTTTGTACGGAGCGACCTGATGACACAAAGGATGGAATATATTTGTAAGAGATAGTTTGGCCACATAAGGTTTGGCTTGAGTAACACATTGTGTTGTTAGGATGAAGGTCGAAGATAATATTACATAATATAAAAAATAAACAATTATTACATAACAATAGAAAATTAGAATTATATTATAATATGCACTACAGCATTCGTAGTTCATAATTACAGTTACAGTCTTTGCTATTTTTACTCATTATTATAGTAAACCAATAATTTTAAGGTTTTTTATAGATTAATATGACTGAAAAGTTGAAAGCTTCTAATTGAAAATAAAAACTAAAAGCTATCCATTCTGATTGATCTGTGAATGATACTTTACTTATATACTACTTAGATTAATTACAAAGCTCTTCACTACTATAAACCAACCATGAAGTTACGTATACAACTTTATTTACCTGATTTTGATTCTAATATCTCCGGATGTATTGTACCCACATATTTTCCGTCCTACTTATCACTTATGCCTATAGAACCACAATATAAAATCCTGAATCCCACCACCTTTTCCTACTGTTGCCTTATATAATTCTGCGGAAAGCCATTACAACATGCACACACAGCAAACGCGAGACTCAGTAGCACTCAGGAAGATTGAAAGCTGGCTTGAAAGTGTAGGATTAAAATCAGCATCACCAAGCAACAGGCTATCTTGATCTCGAGGAACGGCAATTCAAAGACATTCCTTATACTTTCCGGCCAGAGGATACTGTGGACCACGAGGTTCAACAGTCACAGGGCTGAACGAGGATGTCATAAGGTTATGACATGACTCGTGACAAAAATTCAACTAGATATTTTTATAGTTACTTTTTCCCCCGAGTGCAATAATCACATTCATAAAAATTGAAATTTGTAAATATATTATTTATTGATACTAAATTTGTTTTCCAATTATAGTAAACATTGAGTTTCAGTACTATCTTTACTATATTAACAACTGTACTAGTTTTGAATGTAATATCATGAGAATTTTTTATGCAATACAATAAATCTAGAGAGAATTTTTTTTAAAAAACTCTTTCAAGATATGAACTGAATTTAGATTTTTTTTAAATTGTTCTTAACTCTTTCTTTGAATTTTTCTTTTAGCTTGTCTACATTGATAATAAAGGTATATCAAAAAATTAACTAAATTGAATTAAAAACTTACTTCTATTCTAACAAGAAAAAGAATTTAAAGGGAATTATGAGACTTCTACCGGATGCGGAGAAAAAAATGTGGCACCCAAGTGAACGGAAGATCAACGTATGAGACAATTACTCGTATTTCGCGATGAATACGCGACGTTTCGACGACTGCAAGCTCTGTCGTCATCATACAGGCGGCCTGGAAGTCGCGTATTAATCACCTTCTGACCCGTATGAAAATCCGAGAACTGTTTCTGCAACAACTTCACCGATATTAATCAATACATTTTTATGTTTGTTTTTTAGTCATATGCGCAGAATTTCTCCTTATTTTCGGTCCAGTGTTTTAGTGTTCACTGTTTTTGGAATAGTGTAATATTAATTTTGCTAACAATTTGAATGTAGGCCCCTCTTCATCTTGAGGCACTAGGCTGAAGCCTAGTTAACCTATATGACTCAAAACGTGGCCTATTAATCTATCCCTTCTCTTGGCCAACGGCAATGTTGTTCGCTCTTCCCCTTCCTCATTGGCGATTCTATCCACCCATCTGATTTTCAGTATTCTCCTATAGCACCACATTTCAAAGGCTTCTATTCTTTTCCTTTCTGCAACTTCTACCGTTTATGTTACACACCTAATGCCTTAAATTAAATATAATTTTCAACAAAATGCGATTATATTTAATTCACAAAATTTTATAAAAATCAATTCTGTTATTTTTTCTAGAAAATCCTATCATAAGTGAGTATTCCTCTTTTGAATTGATTTATAATCCCGAATGGTTGTATCTAGAATGGAAACTATAATTCGGGATTGGAATAGCCTGTTTGTAAATCTGATAGTGCTGCTCCCACAGGGTATAAAGCAACTAAAAGGCGATTAACGCAGTATGATATAAATATATTGTTAAAATAATATGATTGCTGTTAGTTAAATTATGTAACGAGAAGTGAAATCGTAATTCAATATTTATAATGATTAGATACTCAAATGGAAAGAAAATTTCAAGTTCAAAACATCTATATCGATTTTCATTTCATTCTGGAAGTAATACCTTCCTCCTCTTTACTTCACTCGTTTGGTAATTAATTTTTTTGCTGAGTTTGTTTATCGATAATTTACTACGATATTTCAATATGTTAGATTTTTAAACTTAATTCTTGGTGGTATTGATGTACTTACGGGGAGGGAGAGGGGGATTCATCAAGGATCCCTCAATAGATTCATTAATATAAACTACTAAGATAAGTTTTATTTTCATTGCAGAAAATCTAAATATGTTTAAGTTTATTAATTCTAGGGATGAAGTTTTCGATTGAAATAATTATGATTAATTTTGAATCATTCTGTAATATTTAAATTCCATTACGTTCAAAGTGCCTCAAATGTGGATAGCCAAATCATAATCTTTGAATGAGCTAGTTTGTAAGCATTAGCTGTAGCAACTACCGCAGTAAAAATGGAATAAAAAATTATGCGTGTCACATCTTATTATGAGTTTTTATGATAACGTCAATCTGATGACACTTTAAAAGTACTTCGTGTATAGGGATTTGCATTTTCGCGGCGCGGGGCTTTCGTAAGTACTTGCACAGCCAAATACTCGTCGGGACCCGCGCCTGAATGAAGTATACTGATAACCAAGTTCTCTTCATCAACATTTTATTTTACAAAATTAGAATAAACATTTTCATAATTCATAATGAACACAATTGTTTGCTTTTCGTATCGATATAATTTTATTATTCATTTCAGTTGTCACAATGTCAAAAAGTCAGAACATGCTAGATAAATATTAAGTTCAAATTCAAACATGATTAAATTAAAACAGTTTCAATAAAACAGCCAAATTGCCATATTAATTACTATAACACGAGTTTTATTTAGTTTTAATTTAGAGGTTCTGCCTTGCTTCACTGAATGACAAAATCTGTTTGTCTGCGGTAATGTTCCCATGTGGGAGGAACGGCAAAACCAATACATGAAACACCAACATAATGGAAGCTAACAAGTTAGTATGCCAACCAAAAACAGATTTCGATTAATTAAATTGTTTCACACTATAATATTAATTAACATAATTATTAGTTATAATAATATTCCGTGATATGATTGAAGTTGTTTTTATTTTTATTACAAAGACTGTTAGAATACGATTGAATAATCAACTTATCTCTTTTTGACATAATTTTGACATCAACTATGATATATATCCAGGTGCGAAGAGTGGTATTCATTATTTAGCTTGCACTAGCATTGTTGTTGTGTGAGGCTGGGATGAGAATAGATCTTTTTCTGGTCAGGTCCAAGCAGCAAATAATTTAATGAGGTATTTTGGTGCGACCAATGACGTCGGATCAATACCAAAGCTGGTACCGGAGAGCCAGTCTGCTGTACACTGTTCTGGACTTGCTTTACAAACTGCTCGATCATATGAAAAACATATTCGTTACATATTAAATGTACTCATTCAATCTTACATTAGTATTTTATTCACGTGTTAAGCGCTCTCGTTAAAACTGCTGGGGTAAAATATTTAAATCGTACATAAATCAAATATTTTTTCTGTAATCAAATTAACTTTGTTAAACAAATGTGACATTTTAACCTGGAATTAGGATTAAGGGATTCATTTTATGACAAAAAATTGGGTAATTTATTTCTTAAAGTGCGTCAATGTGCCACTTAAATCATTATATGAATTACAATAAACTTTTCCACGCAGAATAAAGCCCTTTACAGAAATGAAAACAACATATTTTTATTATGCGGATCTAACGTTTCATTGTGTATTTTCATTAATAACAGTTTATATGATAATACTTAAATATAATATTCTAAAATAAATTTAATTTGTATTATAATACCGTTATCATAGAGAAATAATTAGAAAATGTATATTTATTTTTATAATTCAGAAATTACCTTGAAAATATTGCAGTATTTACAATTCACCACACCGGTAAATCCTATTGCTATTGTAAAATATTAATAAGTTAGTTTCTTTGTAAGTTTTCAAGTAAGAAATAGAATTTACGTTTTATGAGAAAAATTTAGTCCATATCGTTATATAGTCTTTCACAGTATGGCTTTACAATTATTATTATTTAATTCTGGTTAGAGTAGGTCTTTAGCGGCTATGAATTAGGAAATTTATTTCCTTTCGTAGGCGGGACCTTTGTGGCGCTTGGCCACTAGACCACGCAGACGACCTAAAATTATAAAAATTATAAATTTTAAGTGATTCCAAGACAGATTCTCAATTGAGAAAGAATAAAATAGCAACTCTTAAAGTAATATGCGTTTTCATTTTGTCTGATATACATTTTCTTCAATTTCATAAATATTTATGTAATGACATTTATAAATTTATTTACTATAAATTAAATTAAGGTTTAGTAATATATCATATTGTTTTGCTTATTGACATTTGATTTTTCTGTGTAATTAATTAGACAGCGCATGCTATCATTATTTATAAACATAAATTTCACTAAGCTTGCATTAAATATTCCGATTCGATTGATTGAGCTGAATCCAGAAACCGTTGAACAAGGTAGAACTGCCATTTTCAATGTAAATGTGTTAACCACCTGGTTCTAAGGACGGTTTTAGAAGGTCTTATTAACAGAGGCAGATATATGTAATTTAATTATGCGAATATCTTATTATTTAGTATATAATCATTATGATTCCATTGCCCGTCTTCGCCCACTCGTAATTACGGAGGTACCTCACTATGACGTCACAACAAACTCTGCTAAAATAGCAATTCGTTTACATGATCACTCAAACCAAAAGATAACATCTAACATAAAAATCGTGTTACAAAGAACTTTGCGATTTTATTAATATGTCAAAAACCTACAATAAAAAAAATGAAATTTAAAACACACAAATAACCAAGTTAATCGAAAATTGTCACTTATTCAATTGACGAAAATTCTTTGTACAATGGTTTAAAATCTTAGTTTTGAGTTTATAAGTTTGTCTTATAAGCAGAAATAAAGAAAGCAGTAAGACAAGGATGCAGTCTGTCACCCATGCTGTTTAACTTATACATAGAACAGCCGATGAAGAAAGTTAAAACGGAATATGGAAAAGGAATCATACTGCAATGAGAATAAATAAAAACCCTTTATTTTGCCGATGATATTGTTATAATAGGGGTCAGAAGAAGATTTGGAAACCATAATAAATGGCATAAACGTGATCCTGGAGAAAGAGTTCAATATAAGTATTAACAGAGAAAAGCCCAAGGTAATGGAGTGTAGTATGGGAAACAGGGTAATAACAAACGGTATCAGATTAATTTAGATAAATAAAGTATAATATACAACGAAAATGAATACCCCATGCCTCATAACGTGGCATATTAATCTAACCCTTCTCTTAGCCAACGTCCTTCCCCTATTCCGTAACAACGAATTAGGCCCCTATATCGTGTATATAGGAAGAACTTAGAACACTGAATTTGGTTGACATCCTTCCATACCTTTATAGGAGCTGAATTTAATTTAATCGGACTGTTGAATGTCGTGATCAGACGCGGCGACTCAAATTACACCGGTTTCCAATGTTTTTCCACGTAACTCCTAACCACTACTATGAATTTTCCCCTCTCATGCTGAAGGGGTTGAGATTATACACAAATGGCGTCGACGGTGACACTGTCAAAGTAATTGAACCGAAAAGTATTTATTCGGCCGATTTTGTGTATATAAAAATTCCCGCTCCCTCGACACGGCCCCGAGGGATGGTAGCTGTCTTACCTCGACAGTGATAATTTCTGGATTGCAAAGAATACGTTTCAAAATTTGGTCGAAATTTCTCCACGCGTTAAGATGTGTATGAGGAACACGCATACAGATGTAACTTTAGCTTGTTTTACACATAAGCGTTGAAGTTTATTTATAAGATCCAACTATTCGGTCGGTTGAGCGCGAAATAAATTGTAAATTTAAGGAATGCTTTATTTAAGTAATAATGTACTAAAAAATTATACAACTCGAAAACTCCACACGCGATGCGCCATATAAATACCATGCGTAGGGCTGCTAATAGGCAATTTTATATTTTGACATCCTAGTTAGGCAGATATATGTCATTGGCAGTTTATTCGATAGACGCTTACTAATTTGTAACTTACACGTTTCTTCGTCTTTCTTGGTAGAACTGGAAATAGCATAACCTACCTTACATAACTTTATTAGATAGGATTATTAAGTGGTTTGTGAGACGTTTTGTTTGATTAAATTACGAAAGTTTACATTCACTTACTGGAGTTAATCTCGTTTTTCCGTTGCTTGCGGGGAGAAACGCATGTCGTGTATGCTACCCTGGATAGCAAACGAAGTTGCAATAAAACTCAGGGAAGACAAGCCGACGGCGACAGTGCTATCAGGATCAGTTTTGGCTGTCGGCCAGTCTGGCCAGGCCACGAGCTGCGTGCTCCAATACAGGTAGAGTGCACATGTTCCCTGTTTTCAAGCAACATTGCAATGAAGACAATGTATTCAATTTTTAAAAATGTATTTTAGTAATTTATTAAACATAATAAGAGAATTAATATAATTAAAATATTCTGATGAAAAGTCATAAATTCAATACAAAATCACATTATTACCTTTTCGTCCCAAATTTAAGGAAATTTTTCAGTTGTTTATCGAAATAAAATGTTAAAAATAAATTATATTATTGTCAAAACAGATAAGCAAAATTTATATACAGGGCGTTTCAGAAACGACAGGCAAACTTTGAAATGATTGCGAAACTGATACACACGAAGTTGAAACACGTGGTACGTTGGACGTACAAGTCTGTAATTTATTATATACTGGATTGCAGAAATAGGTTCAATTTTGAACACCAGAAGGCGTTACAGAGCAGTGTATTTAGAAGATAGACAAGAATGGAAAAATGTCAACCGGACCAGGGAATCGAACCGGTTGACATTTTTCCATTCTTGTCTATCTTCTAAATTAACTATATGAAATTGAGCATTCCCACTAATGGCCGAATGGTAAAGTCAGTCACTCGTTGCAATGTCTCCACTGAAATGGATGCACGTGCCTCCCAGATTAATTGTTCAAGCTGTTCCAACGTTTCTGGATTCTTAGAGGAATCAGTGTCTTTCAAATAGACCCCCTAGAAGACGCCACATGAATTTAAATCTAATACAAATGTTTGTCACTCTGGAATAAGTCAGAGCAATGTCTCGGTCACTGAAGCATTCCTTAAGGAACTCAAACACTACAGTAGTATGGTGTGGTCGTGCACCATTTTGCATAAATTTCTGGTGCATTCTTTAGAGCTTGAAATGTGGCACAAGTTGCTGTAAAATCTCAATATATTAATGTTACAACAACTACCCAATATTTGTACAAATCAGTGTCCAACATACAACAGATACACCTTTCTCTCACTGTTTTGCAGTTGTCATTTCAAAGTTGGAACAGCCTGTACGTCTCAATATTATTATGATTTAAAATTGAATTATTGAAACTTTTAATGTAATGCTTGTAATTTAAAAAATCTTTAAAAACAATTTTTAGTGATCTGGCTGTTTGGCATTGTTTTACCTCATTTCGACACTGGATGTTGTTAATGCAGTTAAACTTTCTCGGTTAAAAGGTTTATTAATTCCTTTCACATTTTTTAATTATGTAAGGAACTCAATTTATACAACTTTATACAAACAACTTATGTCCCTAAACTTGGAGATTAAACATTTTGTTTAATAAATAATACGATTTTGTAATAAATTTCAGGCCTAAAGGAAGTTTATTGTAACTTATTTAACATTAGTCATTTTAGAATGTTCTCTGAGGTTTGTACCTGTGTTGTGTATTTTAGCCACGTTTCAGCAAAAAACCTAATCTCGAACATCCCGTTATGGAAAAGCGGAATATTGCAGATATTTACTTGTTAAAATACGCAACCCTGATGGAAACTCCAGAAAAGTTTCACTCATCGTGGGAAATTGTCACAATTTAATAAAAAAATGTTTAAAATTTAACTTAAATACATGTTAAAGGAAAACAATATTTTTCTGACAGTAATGGTTTGTATCAAATTCTGTGGAAAGAGTTGAAAACAATCTACGTTTTTATTTAATTGCCTCTCGTTTGATAATTTATAATTAATGAGCCTCGCGAGAAAAACTGAATCTTTTATCATGCATAATACACGAGGTTACATGATATGGCGAACATAATCATAATATATATGTATCAGTTTAAATACAATTCAAAATAAGATTTCGATAAATGTCTACAAAAGAATAAATAATTCACTGAAATAATGAAATAAAATATTTAAACAATTTTATTGGAAATACTAACATTAATTCGCGAAGATAATAATTCTTATGTTTTAAGCAAGTAAACTTTCATTTAAATTTTGGAACATTTGAAATTTATTTTCATAAAGTAATAAAAGAAAGTTATTATGGTTTATTAGTTTTCATACAAGAACATTTATTTTCTTAAATGCTTTCGGATTTAATGTAACAATGTTTTAATTCTTGTACCACGTATAATAGGAACGACTTTAGATTATTTCGGGTGTTGGAAAAAGAGTGTTAGAGAAGAAAATGTTTTAAGAATATTTTTGTATTTGTAAAATTATGCTACTACTTGCATATTGTAATAAGAAAAGAAGGGGGAGATATAAAATTCTAAATTTTTAAATTAATAATGAATTAATTTTTGTTCAGTATAGTGCGGTAACTAGGTAAACATCATGTTGCAGTTTTGGTATTCAGTCCTAAGACTGGTCTGATGAACCCTCAATGCTAACCTATCTTGCGCAAGCCTTTTCATTGTCGTATAACTAGCACAACCCACATCCTCCCTTATCTAATTAGCGTATTCCATCCTTCATCTCCCTATTCTGTTCTTACCCTACACACTTCCCTCTAATGCTAATTTTACAAGACCCTCGTGTCTTAAAACGTGGCCTATTAATCTATCGCTTCTCTTTAGTCATCGTCCTCCATATTGTTCGCTTTTCCCCTATTCTCTTTAGAACTTCCTCGTTTGTGATTCTATCCACCCATCTGAATTTCAGCATTCGTCTATAGCACCACATTTCAAAGGCTTCTATTCTTTTCCTTTCCCCAACTTCTATCGTCCATGTTTCGCACCCATATAACGCCACGCTCCATACTAACATTTTTAGCAACGGTTTCCTAACATTCACATTTATATTACCTTTAAGTAAATCCCCTTTTTCGCGAAAGCCTTCCTTGTCTGTGCTATCCTACTATTTTTGTTTACTATACTTCTACCATCCCTAGTTATTACGCTTCCCAAGTAGCAGAATTCCTCAACTTCCGTCAAAATATCCCTTCCCAATCAAACAGCCTTTGTTATTCCACTTTTTCACATACTACACTCCATTACCTTGGTTTTTCCTCTATTAATCCTCATATTGAACTCTTTCTCCAGAACTACGTTCATGCCATTTATTATGGTTTCCAAGTCTTCTTCTGATTACACTAATATTACTATATCGTCGGCAAAGCGTTTGTATCTATAAATTAAGTAGCATATATTATATAATATATGTATTGAAAAATTATGGCGATTTGAATATTTAAAAAAATGATGACGGCTTAACTAATTGAATTTATTTTCATGATATTCAATTAACTATTAAGTTCACATATGTGGGGGAACGAAGCAAACGTCAGAGATCTGGCTTATTAAGTTTAGCCGGAAAACGAACCTGTTTTGTTATGAGCTCGGCGGCTAGGAGTCTCGGTCATGCATAAGGGAATTTCTGAGAATTTACTGCTGCTCGCTTAGCATATAGTATTTACGGGTCGTGATACTTTTCGTTTTCCTTCACATGCAAGTGTGTTCTCAGCTGGCGGGGAACAGTGGATTTGCACTGTCCCTTCTCGAGGGAACCAGGTTTCCTTCTCCACGAGGATATTTGTAAACCATCCGAAAATTTTGGAAAAGATGATAGAATATCTGGAGGACTTGTATTTTTCTTTTGATAAGTTACCGAAAACATTTTTTTCTATTCTCTGCGGGTTTCCTTCTTTTTTGAATACATGAATTTAAATGTCCTATCTTCTTTCTCCTTTCTTCTCTTCTCCCAGACATCCTTATTTTTCAGAGTCTTCAGCCAAACTACTGTATCTAGACATCTTCCTTCTTCTCTATTCCCTGACTCCTTCTCCTTCCGACTCGTGACATGAACTGTCTTTTTCTACTCATTGTGACTTCGAAGCTCATTTCTCTTTCACCCCACTACAGATAAAACACCACTCCACGTGCCGTGTATACGCCAGTTATACTAAATTTTATAGGATCGTAGGATCCACAATTTCAAATGAAATTTCCCCTTATGGCTGATCAGCCTTAATCCTAAAGCTTTCACCACCTGACCAAAATAATGGGGAATACCTCAGCTCCGCTACCTCTTTTTCTGTATCTGAATGTATTTTTTCTGTAATTGCACAATAAGGGTCTGAAAGGTAATATTATATATCCAGTCATCAACAATATCTCTGAGTTCTCCATATATTCATTTTCAGTTCCATGTTACTAAACTCTATAAGATCGAACTTAACAACAGAAATGCACGCTATCCTCTTGACCCTAAAACTTATCGCCTCTGTCACGTCAACCAATCATTTAGTCCTTACAGATACTCTACTCTCCATAAAGAAAGTAACAAAAACTGAAACCCTTAACGAACTTCAAATGAAAACAAGGGAGAATTACATAGAAAGAGTTGAAACTGAAAAAAAAATAATAATAGTAGTATGGGCCCCCTTGCACTAAAACATTGTTGTAAACGTCATTGCAGATATATAAGTCAAGAACGCCACCAATAACGCAGACAAGTTTTTATATAAGAAATAAATAAAAAACGCAGACAACAGAATAGAAAATGAAACAAATGCCGTCCGGGATATCTGCAAACATGTACATACCAAACTTCAACAGCAATGAGGAAGAGCCAAATTGAAAGAAATGAAATCTTATAACTGCAACCCACAGTCAGCCACCTTCAACTCCATAGAACTCCTTGAAAAGAAGGCATCAAATAATTATCACGAGGGTCCTTGCCATTAATAAAAAATTACCTACTTTCACTAATTACTAAGGATCCGACCCCTTATGCTCAAAATGCAAATACCATCAAACATATTTATGAATGCAACAAATTCCACCAATGAAGGTACCACATCGTCAACGAAATGGACTACTCCTCGAAACATTAAAAATATATTTAAAGTTCTTAAAAATGATAAATTTATAATATATATGTATATATATATATATATATCACATGACCCTCATGCCTCAAAACGTACTCTACCCCTTGTCTTGGTCAACGTCTTCCGTTGTTCGTTCTTCCCCTATTCTACTTAGAACATCCACGTTAGTGATTCTATCCATACAGCCAGAATTCACCACCAAATTTCAAATGTTCCTATTCTTTTCCTTTCATTAGACTGTTAAATAAAATAATATATTTGTATTCTTTTAACGCATCTTTACTGTTTTCTCACCTTCGTAAGGCTAAAAATAACTTACTTGCATCGCGTTCTTTACACATCAATGCTAGCTGATGAAAGCTCATTATTTCTATGTTTACATTATTAAGACACCTCTGTCCCAAATAAAAAAATTAATGCAGGGTAGGAAATATGGTCATTTTGGGGTAATTATTTCTAATACTAGTTAATGAATTTAAAATGTTTTTATGGTACAGCGAGGCTCTGGTCCTCTATTGCAAAGTTTGTGCGAGAAATTTGAAAAATAATTGGAAATGTAGATTTTGGTTTCAAAATTTTCGTAACTGCTTCACGGTTGATCACAAAGTGCTACACGAACTGGGGTGTCGACAATGGTAACTGGAGATTTTATTATATCATTTTTCACTTCGTGAGTACCTTACAATTCCCGGCGTATAACAAAGTATAGCTACGGGGTATTCAAAACTCTACTGGCGTAATGAAATTCATGCTTTAATCGTTATCCGTGATCTAGGATAACTTGAAGTTTTCCATTGAATAGAGCTGACTGTGTATTGGAATATGCTCCGGGCTGCTCGCTCGATGTTGGAGTTGAACAAGTGCAGGCTATTGTTGAAAGTAGTCGTTGTGAGGACGCTGTAGAGAACTCACGGTCGAGAGCAATCACATATCTGAGCAACGGCCCGTGAGAATTACAACTCACTTTACACGTTGCTTGTAATTGCACTCAAGATGAGTGGAACATGGTCTCTGGTGAACGCGAAAAATAACGAATAGCTGCTAATAGGAACAACTAGTTGTTTCCGGAAATTAACAACTTAAATCAGTGCACGAAAGATTCCACGGATAATACAAAATCAGTTTGCTTTCTTGTTACTCGTCAGATGAAATAGCAGCAATTAAAAAGAAAGTTAAAAATTATTTGATGTTTTACAATGACGATGAAAGGAGGGAAATATAATACTTTCTAGCTTTTCCACATTTTCTCGTTGTTGTGAACGATTTACCACGTAATGAATTCTTTAGTGGACGAACAAATGAAAATTGTAGTGAGAAAAATTTGAACTGTAGGAAGGATGCGGTAGTTTGGGACAAAAATGTTTTCTAAGGTATCTTGGGTCAGCTTGATAGTGTTAAGGCGAGCATTGTCGTATAGCAAATTACTGACTTTTGTTTAAGACAATCGGCGTTTTTATCTCATTGCGGGCTGTACTGTTCATCAGCATGTTTAAGTAGTAGGTGCTGTTTATAGTACGCTGATCTTCCAAATAGTCAAAAAAGTGGACATCTCGGGCAAATAGTGCGATTCGATAACATAATTTTTTGTTTGGACCCTAGTTTTTAGTAAACCCATGGTTAGTCTAACGTTAAAATCTTGTTTTGAAAAGGATCACATTACCTTTCATTGTGTTCTTTCAAGTCTACACACAATTTGAGTTTTGTTTCCTTTTGGTGTTGTGTGAACTCTTTCGAGGTAACATGGCACTTGTTTGCTGTATTTAAGCTTGTTACTGATAAATGTATGAACTGTGTCAACATCTTTTGCTATGATCAGTAATTCGTCAAAAATAATCCCGTAAATGCGGGTTTTAAGTTAAAGAATATAAATTTCAACTGGTCGGCCAGGACGTTGCTGGTCATTTACTTAGGTTGTAATAATTAATAGGGGGTGGGTGGTTTATTTTATTAATAATAAATATTGAGCTCCACAGTTTGGCGACAATTTAATTTATGAACCATAAAGGGTTAAAATTACGAAGGGCTCGAAAAGAAAAGATTTTATTTTATTTATAATTCTGAATTTAATTCCAATAAAATTTAACAAGAGGATTGACTTAAATGATATAAAAATGAAAAAACGGTAGCAATAATAAATATATATTGAGACTCATTAAAATCAGGGTCACCTGTGTGGTAAACCAATAGAAAGTACCCATTTTTTGGCAAATAATTCTATCAATATGAACTCTATAAAATCATAATTAACGATACCCGCGAAGACTGCAGTCTTTTGCTCTGGTCTGCTTTGGAGACGCCGGTTAATTTGATTCTCGTTGGATGATCTGGCTCCATGAATGATGCCTTGGACTCAAAATATTGTGAGAAATGTGCATATTCTAAGGTCTGAAGATCTGATACATCTCTCAACATCTGGTCTAAATTTTTAATATGTCTCGCCGGCGGATCACAGTTTTGTCCCCTTCCGCCTCAAAATCTGTCTCCACGAAACCTCAGTAAGTTTCCAAAATCCTCCTGCTGCATAATTACAGTAGCCAAACGGTTGCAATTTCCAATTGCACTAATTGGCTTGCATTTTTTTTTCACAGATGTGGACAGATGCTATCGCATATATGTTTTGTATAGCTCCGGAAAGTAGCCATTACTAATTTTTCACGCCAAACTTCCGACTTGACGGAGGAAAATTCTTTCCGAATTAAATACGGATGACTTTAATTTTTCTTAAAAGTTCCTTTCATAAATCTGAGGAAAAGCTCATTTCCATTTTCTGAGGTTGGGTGAATGCGCTGCCACGCGCACGCAAAAGTAAAGCGGCTCAGATTTAACTCGCGTACTTTTAATGCTTTACAAGGTTAAACGGGTTTTTAACTGTCCTAACCAATTATAAAAATTTTCATAATTCATTCAAATTCCACCATCTCTAAAAATTTTTTAGATTGTTTTTTACCTTTAGAAATCAAAAACCGGATCACAGAACATTTTTCAACTTATGTGCAAAATCAAGTGGATTCGCCATCATTAAATGCAATTTACAGGATATTAATAACACAAATTTTATCTATCAGGTACTCCGAGAACATCTCGGTGATGTCAAACGTAAGTCATGGAAGTACCAAACACTTCCTATAAATCGTTTTCTACATCAGTCTGTCTGTTGTAAGTATTGAATGTCTCACTTAGAAAATATAAATGAATGTATTTAAGGTTTATCTGTTACAATAAGGTTATACCTATTGTTATAAATACTAAAGAATCAAGCAGACAACATTGTGTCCCCCTACAGTTCTTTAAGTTTGGATTCTTTGATATTAGTTATAATTTAGATTGACGTGAATAGAATCTTTAGTTATCTCAATCAATATCTAATAAATATTACTATTCATTTAATTGCATTTTTTTAACACGAGACGCAGAAATAAAATAGATGTAAGACACAAACTATTTATTTTCTCAAAGAAGCGTTTGGCGTTTGGCCGTCCTTAACTTCATTTTTCCAAAACATCATAGTTTGAATTATAATATTTCATATATTTTAAAATACGTATCCAAACTCTTGAGAAGGTTTAATATGCTGAGGAGATGCTGAATATTAGTAAATTATCATTGTTAGTAAAATAATTGGAATAGATTAAATTAAAATTCAGAAAGTTTGCAAAAATTGATGTGTAAAATAAAGTTGATATAGTATTTCCGAATGCTTTTTCTATGAAATATAGTTTCATAAATATTATTTTTCCATTTCCTACGAAAGAGATAAAAATAATTTAATTAATGCTGATATTAAAACATTAGTCTCAATTATTTGATTATAATTTCCTAAATTAGTATGTTTGATACTTTTTAATTAATAAATTTGAAATGAAAGGTATTATTACATTTTTCGTTGAGATATAACAATTCTGAAAAGAGAAATGCCGAAAGTCACATTTATATTTTAATTTTATCTGTTTTTGAAGCGTGACAAGTTGACATGAAATAATGACACAATCTGTATAAATATATATTTTTATATTGAGTATTGTGTGAATACTTTTAAAAATGTCGTTTGCAATCTTTGAAGGCAAATAGAACAATATTGAGTTTTCGGAAGAAAATAATCTCCTTGAAGTTATAGTCTGAAGTGCGAAACGTGCAACTTGCTCGCATTCAGTGAAGGATGTAGGCGTTTCTTATTAGATTCTGCGGCTACTCGACTTGACTTGTGGCTTATAACTTTAGAAGCCAAGTTGAGTCTATATCGTGATTCGTTCAAGTTTGCCAGCACTCAGGCGCCATGCTGTTGACATCGTAACGATGTTACAGGTTAATTTAATTTCATAGAGCGAGCGGACATGTTAGAATTAACCGTTCAAGTTAAACAGTATGGCTGTGATCCCATCTTCATCTGCATCCTATTCCGTTATGCATTACGCTAACTAACCAAGCTGTTTAACATCCACATCGAATATGAACATTACTTAACCGCTTATTGACGTGTCTATTTTTTACACCTACAATGTGAAAAAGATTATGGCGACACAAGCTAGCACTTACTTTTAGAGGGGATGATTTTGTAAAAAACTATTTGGTTGTAAGGCATTAAGTTTATTTTCCTGTTATATTAGAATAATATTATTTAAGGAAAACTTAGGATTCTTTCTCTGAAATTTAATTATAATTAAAAAATAAAATAGCAATGACTTTAAATAAGAATACACTATATTAAAAACATAAAACACAACGTCTTTGGGGTGATATAATAATACGCAGTAAATGGCGGAGAAGACGTAAATAGATAAACATAAAAAATTATTGTAAACAAATATTTTTATATGTTCATCCAATGAAGAATATTGCTATTATTAAAATTTAAATAATTACAATTTCAAAATTAAAAAATATTGTATAAATGTATTCTTTTATGATTTGATGGCTGTATAAAACATCGTGTTTCATGTGTAATGAATTCTCGTTTTCGTCACTAAAACAAAGGTAATTTGCCTTGGTGGATGGACGCAATACAAAGCCGAGAGTATCGTATAAATGCTGACGGATACTGACAGCGATCCTACATATCAGGCCAATAGCATTCATCACGCATCTTTAAAACACTCTCGCTTCACGAGTTTCAGAATTAAATGAATGTAAATATTTGGAAGTAACATTATTTCTTGTTACTGACATACGATTGGTCGTATAATAATTCTTTTTTTATATTTTAATATTCAATATATTTAGTACATCAGTACAATATAAATAGTAATTATACAATTTAAGAGTAGATATCAAGTCATTATAATGGTGCATTTATTGGAACTCTGTAGAATATGTGATACATCTGCAGAATTATGATAAAAATGAATAATACGTTTTATATGTAAATAATAATTTTGAATAATTTATTATTTTTATTAAACTATTATACTAGCCGTGATATATAAAATAAAGTACCTGGAGAAATATAGGATTTTTCAATAAGCACGGGTCGATGTTAAAATGTAATAAAACAATCTATGTGGGAGGTATTAACCATATGCTTTTTTTTAATATTAAAGACTCGTGTTTGCTCTTTCAAATAGAAAATATTTTTGTTAATACCTCACACACAGCTCGTTTTATTCCATTTCAACGTCTACAAATCCATATTGAAAAACCCTTTATTAATCAGTATAGTTGAGTGAAAAAACTAAATAATTATTCTCCCCATTCCGATTAGTATTTGTAATTCAGAATGGTTTCATATTTATTTTAAAATAATGACATTTAAAGTATTCTTGCTTGTAAATATAATTCAATATCGGTATTCAATTGAGGAACGTCGCGAAGCAAAGGGATAAACGAATAGGCCATTTTCTATAGGTTGACGCCTTAATTTCACAAATATATACCAATAAATAAAACTGAAGTGCCTGTTTGTCTGTCCGTATATTTGTCTCGAATAGACTCCGAAAGGTCTCAACGGAACTCAATGAAAATTTAAGTTAAAAATTCGTGCATTTTTCATTTCGATAAGGACCTTAATATATTATAAATATTAATTCTACGGGAAGGTTTCTTTGATACGTGCGTTTGAATCTCCAACTGAGTGAGGGTTACCTATACTCTTGAACTGTTTATGCTCCCAAACGACTCAATGGATTTCCATCCCACTTACTGTGTTATTATAAGTGTAATTTTGGCAGCAGGAGGGAGAGAGGGGGGATGGGAAGAGGGCGAGCATTCTCACTCCATGTATTGTTGTAAACGTGAGAAAGCGGGACCCGTTCAAAACCAACTGCGAGTTATAAGGTTTGCCGTGAAGCGTTAATAAATAAATGATGCCGAACTTTCGTTTTAGGGTAAATTAAAAAGAGCTGGAGTCGCTGGAATAGCTAGTTAATTAATATTAATGCTGATTCCGGAACTGGTTATTTGAGTGTAACACACATTACATAGGAGAGAATAGAAAGGTTTGCGGAAGAGAGAGTAAGGAATGGAAAACGTACTAGTTCATTTCTAACATAAGCATGTGGGGCACTCGAAATTTCCTATGACTACGACGGGGTTTGATGTAGGGATGCAGCATCCACAGAATACACCTCTAGAAATGGACCAGAATTTTTGAATCAGAGTGGTAAGAAAGAGAATTTCCCAATTTACGCTAGACTTTGTTAATTACTTAGGGTCATCTATGTTGGGGACTCGTATATTTAATAGCAGATATGAGGGTATAGACAGTGGGGATGCGAAAAGACCTTAACGACTCGGACAGTTTGTAAACTATTTATGGTTATTACTGTGAGTATGATATTAATTTCTGAATCGAATTATCGGTAACGAATACGATAAATGTTAATTTTGTTGGATAAATTTTATTTATTTTGGTGTGCAGTCTAGTTTTTGTGAGACATTTATGTGCAATAAATCGAAAGCTGAAACACGTAACGTCAACTATGGATAACAAAATCAGTCAGTGATTTAATGAATCGCTGTTGTCTACGCAGTTTTTGCGAAAGTAAAGCCACAATCGTGAAGTCCGCAGTCCTGATACAAACGGAATTTTAGATTAGTCAGCATCCGCAGAGGGAAGACGCAGAATCCTGGAGGCACAGTGCGTAGGCCGGGACTTTCTGTGGAGTGTTGACCCATCGGCGCTTGTATCTCAAGTTTAAGTGCTTGCATACGTTAACTTAATGAAGGTTGGGGTAGGGAAGGGTGATAATGTGGCCACTTACAGCGCTGCTATGACAACCATTAGCTGCAGTTTGCCGCTTCACAATCTCATGTTCCTCTCACAGGAATTTCCTTCCCAATTACGCTCAATGAGAGGGCCGTTAAATCTTCCCCCGCATTACCACATGCAGTTGCTAGAAGTTTGTCGCAGAAGAATAAATTTTCTGCCACGATAATAAAATATCTCAGCGATATTATAGTCACGTTTTAAAAATATTCGAAATTCATCAATCAGAAAATATATTAGCGTTATCTGTGATACTTGAGTTTATTCAGTATTATGTTGTGATCGACTAAGTCAAATGCTTTTGATAGATATGGAAATATTCCCGTTACTTTTTATTTTTGAGCAAGTGAGTTCTGAATGTCTACGTATATGGCGGTACTGGTAGATTTGCCTTTTAGAAAGCCATACTGAGCCGGGTCTATAACTGAGTGTTTTTCATTAAATTTAATAATCGTAATTGTACAGCTTTCTCTATTATTTTTGAAAATATCGGCAATTTCCATTCTTTTTTTTTGCCTCCTTGTATCCCGCCTATACCTTTGTTGTTGTTTCATCTTTTTCTCTTTATTCTTCTTTCTTTAAATTTACAGTATTTCTGAGTACATTTTCTCACTTTGGCTCTCCGGTCCAGGAAAGAAAAAACCCTAGCTGTTGGTTACCTCGAGAGGTTTCAGTAGCTACTTTTGTTAAACAACTCTGCCCTCTAGCGACGTTGGTCTCTAAACTGCGTCGCCCAATTTAGGCACCCGATTTTTAATAGGGTAGTGGATGATTTACACCGCCCTAAAAAACCTTCCTTTATGTCAAATGCCTCTCTCTTAATCATTTTAGCTTTTCAAAGATTTTTAATTCCTTCCGTAGCTTTTCGCAATGTTTTTCGTTGCTCAGTATTATTTTAGTGGTGTTGTCCTCGTTACCTTGAACATCGCCTCCCATGTGTCGCATTTTCTGACAACATGCTCAGCTGTTTCCTCCTCTAAGCCACAGTCACATGTCCCATCCTCAGCATTTCCAATATCTTTAAATTTTTTCTTACATGGTCCATGTCCATTTCCTTGTGTGGGACGAATTTTCCTCGTCTTCTGTCCTCGAGATTCGGGAAGAGTTCCTTTGATCAAGTGAAGGCTTTCCCGGTGTAAGTAATGTACAAAGTTTTCTCGGGTTTCCAACCGGGTGAAACTTTGTACAAGAGTTCCTTTGTCCATGCTGACTTGTTAGTCCTGAGCCATCTCTCGTTCCATGTCCTGTTTTTCCATGACTAGATTTTCTGTACTCTCCAAGACGTCGGCTGTGCACAATTTCGCTTTTTGGATTTGATGTTTTTTATCCAGAATTTGGCTGTCTTTTTTCTTACTGTTATGTCTATAGGTGTAACGTTGCCTATAATCTGTATCGTTCCCACTGGCGTTGTTGAGTATGCCCTGTATAATCGGATTAGTCCCTTCCTTTGCGCCGAGAGCAAAGTGAATTAATTAGTCTGCCTGAAAGTACGGGTCATGCGTACAGTCCAATCGGTATGAAAACGGAATCATGATAATTGTAAGAGTTTTGCTGGGCGAATTTAATATTTAGATTTTGCCACTCTTTGGATATTTTGTGTTATGTTAGCGGTTTTCTTCATGATCTCCGTGATATGAGGGATGAATAACAGTTTGGAATCTAGTTTGACTCCCAGCTATTTGTGTTTTTTGACGGGATTACTTTTCCTTCCGGTTTAATCGATGATGGTATTTGTAGCTTTTTTTCCAAATACTATGATTCAGGATTTGGTACTCAAAATCTAATTTTTCCCTTTTTGCGCCAGTCACTTAGGATGCTAATCATGTTATTTCCCTTTTCCTCAAGCTCTCTCCTTGACGTCCCCGCGATTATTACCGTGAGGTACTGCTTTACAATCTGCGTGTTTTTCTAACCCCCATAACAAAGGGTTCATATATATACGCTTCCTTGTGGACATACATTTTTCAGTTGCTCACAGTACTTTCTTCTGCTATTATCCTTACCGTCCTTGTTTCAATGCAGCTATTTATCCATGTCTATTTCTAGTAGCTTTGGCCACCATAGTGTATCGAAGGCTCCTTTGATATCTATAAAGATGGTAAGGGTATACTTTTCTCTTGAGTGCATTATGTTATTTACCACTTTCAGTAGAGCTTGTATTGTAGATTTCACTGTGGCACATAAGATGCCCTTTTAGAAGCATTTCAATTCTCTTTCTATTATCTTGCCAATGTTATTGTTTACGCATATCGGTCTTCATGCTCTTGGACTGGATGGGTTTTCTGAGTATTCTTTTGGGATGAGTATTAGTTCCGCTTCCTTCAGATTTTGTTATCCCGTACGGTTGCATTCGATATTTTCAATAGCGATTCTATGATTATGTTCTCTCCTAACAGCATCTCGTTTTTTATCTTATATGGTCCTGTAGCTTTCCCCTCTTGCATTTCCTTATTGCTCTTATAATTTCCTCTTATCGTATTTGTGGTTCTTTTCCTGTGGTTACGTTTTCCCACTTTTTTCTTCTTATATATGCTGTTCTGTGGCCTCTTTCTCTTTATCGTTCGGTAGCAGCTCTTCCATTATCTCTCTCGCCGTTTCTTCCCAGCTTGCGGTCATAGTTCCAGTTTTCTTTTCAACTGTCCTTAACATAATTTGTGTTTTCATCTTTCCGCTTGAAATTTTATATGGAAGGCCTTATACGTCGTCTTTAATTTGTTTCTACTAAAGTTTTCCACATTGTCTCCTTTGCTTCGATTATATCTGTACTTGTTTAGGGCTTTGTCCCTTTCTGATTCATCTGATGCCCTATTTGAAAAACGATGCAATCTTGATTAATCTGACTTTTTCTTTGTTAAACTGCTGTTCTATTAGCTGTTTTGTTTTAGCTTGGTCAGTAGAGTTGGCTTTAGATTTTTGTCGCTGGCTTTCTTTATTCATCTTTTTATTGTTCGGTTTATTGTCTTGCAAGTTCTTTCTGTAGTTGTTCCAGTTAGCGTTTATAGTAATGTAGCCTCTATTATATGGCGACTGTGGTGTGGCAAAATGTTGGTTGCAGTGTTGACTCAGCACAGTAACTCCGAGTTCATTATTTATAAGTACTATTACTGTCATAGCGGTGTCATCAATAAATATTTGACGTCACATTTTCGGTATTGCCATCAATTTACATAGTGGAAATGTGGCTCCCGTATACATAAAATGTCCAGATTGTATCGTATTACTTCTTTCATCTCAGACATTGGTGTTTTGATCCTTGCTGAGTTTATCTGTCCTATGGTGAGAACTGTTTTTTTCTTATCCATAATTGGTGCTCTCAATAATTCTGCACCTCATTAGTTTGTAGGTATGGCAATCCGTTTTGCCTTTTTTTGTCAGTTTATATTCCTTTCTTTGCACGGGATGAATACTGCTTTGTCTTGGTTTTTGGGGCATTCCTTGTACAAGTGATTGTCATCCCCACAGTTTTCTTTTCTTTTGCCCTAGATCATTGCATTTATAGCATTTTGTTACATTTATGAAGTATCTTCCCTTTAGTGCTCTGAATTTCATATGCACTTAACCTAAGAATTTCTTTTCTGATTTTCGGGTCAACTTTGATTACCCAATGCACTTTCTCCTGTTTTAAACAGTGCTTTTATTTCTCTTTCCTCGTTTTCCGGAAGATTCTGTTCCATAATACATTTTTCCACCAGAGTTTAGTTCACATCGTATCTGTTTATACGTGAGTTGCGTCTTTTTGGTTCCTCAATATTATATGGCTTCATTGCTTCAGACTCTTCGATGTCGGCTTGCGTATATACCACGAGTATCAGGGCGTTAATTTTCGTCTGCTATAATTCTTGTATTTAATCCTTTCTCTTATTGGGTTGAGTTTTCTTGTTACTTCCCTTCTTAGTTACTATTGGTTTGCTACCATTTTTTTCTGAAACAAAATAATATATTTTGTTTTTGTTTGTGTGCTGGGTTTACCGTATCTGTGTTTGGTTTTGTGATCTGTGAGTAGTGAAATAGGTCTGTAGTAAGATACATCAAACTTTTCTTAAAGAGCGAAATTACTGAATCTGGAAACTCACCGTGGAGAAACATGAATTAATTATGATTTGCTTTGTAAAGGCCTCTACAATTCAATTTTCGAACAATCACGAATTAAATTACTACCCTCGATCACTTGTAATGTATTCAGGAGTACTGAAACGCGCTACTTTTGTTTAAAAAATAACCTTAGTTATTGTTTTGGGCGTGATGTCTTTCAAAGGCGTCGCTTCCTGCCATCTCGTAAAAAGATCAATCACAGGAAGACAATATCGATATTGCAGGCCTCGGTGGTCTAGGGGCTAGCGTCACTACTTCGTACCAGAGAGGCACCTGTTCCATTCCTGGCAAGGGCCTTAACGTTTTTGTGAGTCTTTGTATTCCCAATCATGAAAGATAAGATCCCCTAAATGGTAAAGTAATCGCTAATGACATTAATGCGGCTTAAAATAAACTAAAAAAAATATGTCGATGCAAAAGCAATGCCAGTGGAGATCCTACAATATTAATGTATGCATGACGAATATTTCGTCTGGTACATCAATATGTACATATTGTCATTTACATACTAATTATTTTCGAGTTTTGGCATGCAAGACATGTTCTTACCCAATGGATGATATGCATGTGTATTTTCGGCCACATAAATCTTCGAGACATACGCTTATTGGTGGCTGAACCTCTAATATGCGCAGCTTCGTCGAAAATCCGACACCTCAAAGTTTGCGGGATTCAAGTACGGACGGTGCATGTGGCAATAACGCAGTATATACTTAAATCTGTATTGCCTATGCGCAATTCTTTAAAATATAAAGATTTTGCTTATTTTAGGACAGTTAAGTGTCCCTGGTCGCATTATTGTTCACGGTGTATGTCTTCTGTAGTGATCATAGTTGGCAATTTTATTTCCGTGACACGGGAAAAGGTATCGGCAATGGTGTTTTCGATTCATGAGTCGTGTTGAACCCCTCCGTGGTATATTAGCTGATGACGTTTTTAGTGACGTTGCTGTCTGGGATTCGCCTTTTCAGGTTTGTGATCGACGAAAACGACGGTTTTCCGACCTTCGATCGTATATTTGAAAAAACTCGCAGTTTCCTAATTACATTGAGTAGGGTAAAATTTAAAAACAATCGAAGTGGTTGGCGTTTGTTATCCAGGAATTATTTAAGTGTCGACACAATTAGTTGTTTCAGAGGCGTTTGTGTGAAGAAGAAAAAAAGACCACAGCGTTTTTGATTGGGTGTGCCAAAAGTGTATTCCCTACTAACTGTTGATTGCAAAGATGGAACAAACCTCCGTCATGGAAGTCCAGTTAATGATCTTTTATCTTTCTTTTCAGCTCCTACTGTAAGTGCGTGATAACATGCTTTGGCATCTGCAGCTTGGGGAGTGAAGCGACGGTAGTAGTTTTATCTTAAATCGAAAATTGTTTTCAGTTTTGTAAAATTTAGTATAGCTTTAATACGCTTGCGTAAAAGCCAGACTACTGTTACAGAAATTTCATGTCCGAGATATTCGTTTGCCGCTTTCCAGAAAATACAATTATTGAAATTAATTGTTAGTCCATAGAGATCCAATCTCGATTGTACCTCTACGAGATGAGTATGTTATCTATATAACAATACACGAAATCCAAATCGTGTCCAGAAATCGTTAATATTTTGGTCCAGCATTGGACAACCCGAACGTAATTACATTGAACTCGAAAATTCTGATACATTACTGAAAAGAATTCTACAGATTAATCGCAGTGAGGCAATTTAGTTGGCTAAATCGTAGGTTCAGCGCTGTTTGTATTAGCCACAGAATTTAATAACTTTGCACTAACTGTTTTAGATATTGTTGAACAATTTATATAAAGTTAATAATATTTTACATTTTATGTTGTAATGGGGATCTGTAACATCTCATTCAATTCACAGAAATTGCTACTAGATAAATGACTTACTTCACACACATTGGATTATCTCCAGTCTTGTTTTCCAAGTTTAAGAGAGAAGACGACATCGCTGCTAGAATTTTATCGATTAATTGTTTTGGACGAACTGTTTCATAGGCTCTTAGAGCTCACGCATTAATGAAACGGAGAGGTCAAAGTGAACATAATTGCGGTGGCATACGAGTTGCAACAGAATTTAATTGGACACACTACGACAACAATGCAGGAATGTAACATAGTACCAATAATACAAATTGCAGCGCCGAAAGGCTCGAAGCTGCCGTAAAACGATGTTACCGCTGCCATGGGCGAGTGGATATTGTCAATATTTCCAGCACTAATCAGCAGAACCGGCGGCTTAGTTGTCTATGTTTGGCTGCGTGCTAATTGCTTTAACTGCACTTGTCACCATCACAAAAATATTTGCCCATGTGCCTGCCAGTAAGCTAAGAACAACGACCGTTAATAAGCTTTAGCTGGCTGCCGATGGTGCACAGCTGATGCGTTATTTATGGAAATGTAACTTATAAATGTTTATTCAATTATATTCGTGTTTTATGAATAACAAATTAATTCTTTTCAAAATTATGCCTGGAAACGTCTTTTTTTATTTGAGAAATTTATGAGACCTTTAAGGAAGTGTCAAATTTTTATATTGTGAGATAAGTACACTATCAAAAACCCTGAAGTTTTCAAGTTGTGTTCTTTATTTATATCCATTTATCAAACAAAAATTACGCAGGTTCTCATAAATCATCAGCCGCCTTCATTATTCCTCCGTCACCAAAAATCGCTCACGTGATGTGCTGTTTAACTAGTTTATTCGGAGTTAAAAAAAACATATCCTCTTGTCCTCATATTACGCTTCCTATTGTTCAATTTTCTATACTCATTGATCTCACTTTAATATTTTGAACAACCAGCAGTTTTTGTGGGTTGGAACAATAATACCACTAGCCAGTTTCTTTTCCAGTTTAAGTGATATATTAAATTAAAATGGCACGCGTTTATATATATATATATATAAGTTATACACAGATTTGAAAGAATCTATTTGGTTAAAAATTAAAATTGAAGTAACTCTTTGATTTACTACGCTTGATTTATATTTATGTAATTATAGACCCTGGATATTTAAGCCAAAATATACCATGATAATCTGTATGAAGAATTTTTTTAAATAAGCTTTTACAATAGAAAATTATAGATTCTTTTGTCAACAGTTAACATTAAAATACAATAAAAAATAAGTAAAACAAACTGAAATTTTACATACCTTATATTTGTCTAAATACTTTCCTAATTAGTTCTTTACGGACTTCTATTAAGAGTAAAGCGACCACTTTCCTATGTTCCGGATACACATAGGGTCAATCTAATCTCACGTTCGAACTTCTTCCACACTTTTAAATATAGATAATTATGGCATATTTTGGCTGAAACCTCCATGTAAAATTCTTACCAAATAGCTCTGAAAATATTGAGACATTTATAATCCAAGGGGATCTACTTACACAATCTTTTAAGCTACTTTTATTGTGTCTCTACTGAAATGATGGCGTAGCTTCCATTAAAATTTATCTGTTGAACATGTAACTTGCAACGACATGCTATACTGTTTAAATTAGGTACTGAATTTAGTACTCAAATAATGTATGAAAACTATGTTAAGTCAATTCTGGTGGTCGTAGATTTGAAAATATATCATACCAATATCATTTCGAAGAGAAAGTTGTTAACGTGCGCTGGAAATGTGGAGAGAAAACAGGTGAATGCTTTACGAAATTTGTTGTCATGATGGTGCGAGGCATACTCAAAGTGATTGTGCGTTCACACATCCTCCCTAAATCGATCTGAAATCTAATATTTTATCAATTTTCCTTATATAGTAGAAACCTGAAAGGGAGCACCATTAAAGCCTGAGGCGATATTTATACATGTAAACTTGTTACGAAGTAATTGTGCTGGACCCTTTTTAGAATGTAGCAGTAGCAGGTGGCACGCCAGGATCTTTCCGCGCTTGATATTTCTTGGAAGGAAGCTCGAATTTTTTACCGTGGTTTTCCATAAATATAAAAAAGGTACATACGTTTAAACAGTTTATTATAATAAAGACTTTAAGTCTTGATTTGGGAAAATAGATTACACATAGACCAAACAATTTCCTATTTAGAGAAAACAAGAAAATAAATGTCCCACAGTTCTGCTTCATCATTTAACGGGAAGCGGAAATGGGACGCTTGTTGCCTCAGAAGCTGGATTTCACTTGCTGTGGCCAACGGCAACGTTAGTATTCGAGATTTGTCAGCAAGTGTCTGGCACTCGCCACTTGGAGTGTGGTCCACGTTGCATAGACGTGGATGCAAAGCAACGAGCTCTAAATGAAAACAAGAAAATCCTCTTCTCCAGCGAGTAGTTCGGGTTTATATATACCGCAGATTGTCCACCGTGTGGCAGGATCCGCGCCGAATGGGGCGAAGCTCGTACCAACCAAATTAGTACAAACCTGAACAAATTTTAAATTAATATTTAAGATTAACTTCTCTATTTAAATACGTATAATAGATTAAAAAATTTACTTCATAATTTTTAATCAAGTCCTTACCTAACAAGGTACAAAACGGCACCAAAACGTTATTATTTTAAGTTGATTTTTAAATTAAATTCGTCAAAACATTTAATTTGCAAAAATTTAATCCATAGATTTCATAGAAAATATCCGCTGCATAAACGAACATGTAATGCGAACAAGGCATTAAATGAGTCATAATTCGTTAAGACGTGATGATAATAAGCAAAGAAGGAAAGGGAAGAATTATTTCTGGTAACCTGAAGAGTTACGCAAGCATTTGTGCGTAGAAAAGTAATTATTACAAATTTACATAATTTTATATATTTATTAAAACTATTGTAATATTAAAGAAAAGGGTACAGTAGATTTTTATGATAATTACTAAACTGTAGTCATAAGAGAAAACTACATTTTCGTTCTCAAATGGAAACAGTACAATGGCCCAGTGGTGGATTTTAGAAAATAACGGCTGTACGGTAACATCGGATAAGGAAAAGGCTGACCTACTTAATTTATACCTCATTTCAGTATTTAACACTAGTATTAATAAATTACAGATAGAGGACAACGATATAAGTTCAAATTTTTTTACATTAAGGCCAAAACAACCAAAATTAAATAAAAACGTCACGATGTCTACGTGATATAACCGCAGGAATATTAAAACTTGGAGGGGAGAAAATAACTCTGTTATTAATAATAATTTTTAACATAACAATTAATGATTCGGTAAATTAGATTCTACAAGAGAATGTAGATTTTTGTAACTAATTGTATATTATTTTATTGGTGTAATGAAAACATTAAGGAAACTTTTTCTTTCAATTTACAAATATAATCATAAGCATTAAATATATTCAGTAAATAATTCAATTTGATTTTGGCTACAATAAAAAATATATCATGTGCATATCTAAAATAGCAAATAGGTTTTAAGTCTAATTTGGATGTATATGAAACTTTAATTCTCTCATTACCATTGCTGCAAGAAAACAGGATAAAGTGGTATAGATGCGGGGTCATTTATTTGGTATCTAATTACTATGTTAAAAATGAAATGATATAATATAAACCTAAACTACAATTCAAATCACCTCTCTTCACAAAAAATAGCCATGATACACAATTTGACAGACAAAGCTATAAAACTTGTCCACCAAAAATATCACAAAGGAAACCTCAAAATTGTTAAAAATATCCTACAAAATATTTCCTATCCCACTCCGCTTATTAACAAATACATCAAAATTATGCTCCAGAAATTAAAACACATATCCCAAAAACCAATTGGTCCCCTGAACAAAAATATTTTTATAATACTGCCCTTCTTTGAAAACATATGATATAAACTAAAATCTTTATTATTAAATTACGGGATCAAATTCTTATTTAGGACGACAAATCGTTTAAACTTTGTCCACAATATTAAAGACAAGATAAATAGTTATGAAAAACACAACATCGTGTATAAGATTAATTGTTTAGATTGTAACTCCTGTTACATTGGCCAGACTAAAAGATCATTAGGAACAAGAATTAGCGAACATAGAAAAAACATAAAATACAATAAAGATACTGTGTTCCCAAAACACATTATTAAACAACCACAATTTTGACTGGTCGGACGTAAAAATTTTAGATAATGAAATAAATTACTTTTCCCGTTTAATTAGTGAAATGTTACAGATTAGATCACATTTTTCCTCCTTGAATATTAAAACTATACACAAAAAAAAATTATGATTGCCTCCTTTAACTTTAATCTTAATTTTCATTGTAATGAAAATATTATTATTACTATTTGTTATTAAATATTATTGTTAAATAAATATGTAAAGTACACACGAACTTCTCCCGAAAAGCAATGGCCTTCCCAGTCGGTATAATCCTTTAAAAGGTCCCCACCCCATAAAGGGATGCGGAAATGTCATAAACCCTGGTTTAGTCGTTCAACAACAAGCCTGGGAGATAGTTCCTCGTGCTTCAGTACAAACTTAACAATAAATATTTGTGCTCTCTTATATCATACAACTTTAGGATTTCTGTAAGTACATACTATGCAATTGTTATATATATATATATATGCATATTTAATCGATTTATATATTTGTTCATCTCATTACTCAATTTATAATTATTTTTGTAGATCATCTGAGGAGGTTCCAAGTAATGGAACGAAACGTAGTGAAGTAATTTAATTTATAAACAATTTTAATTCTGACAATTTATGGCCGTAAATTTTTCGCTTTCATTAATCGAAGTACAGTCAGAACAATTATAGAATTTGTTATAATATAATATCATTTATATACGTAGTATCGCCTCTAATAATTGATGCATGTAACGTCCGCTGTGTGGTTCACCAAGTACACTCATTTTTATTTGAAGTGGTGACAGAAATGTATGCTTGTCTCTTGGTTTCATGAATGGCGCTATACAATATACAGGGAACATGTTTCATCCCTCGCACTGTCAACATCAGTTTCCATGAACATATCATGGAATGCAAAAGCGGAATTTACGAAACTGAAAGACTCTGTTTCAGGACGGGATTTCATACAATTTGATGACAAGAGACAGGGACCCGAAATTTCAATTATTAACGAGAACCTCAAGCATATTAGCGACTGCAAAGAGAAGTTGCCAACTACGGAGAACGTCGGGTGTTTCGCAGTTCCACCTGCGGAGGAAAGGGCAAAGGGTTCAAAGGACTCCGGGTGGCCATGTCACGGGAACTTTGGAACTTGTACATTAAAACCCCTTTATTGCGAAGCTTATTTAGTGGCGAGCCAGGCAACGGATGTGAAAAGCCTTCACAGGCCTCACACTCCTATTATTCCTAACATTTCCAGGGAGATGCATTTACATGCATTACTTTTGTATACAGATGGATGCGTTCGAGGAGAGTTCATTTACATTCATCCGCTTGAAACTTCGGCCCCAAATAAACTTCACGGTCTGCCTGTATTTCCAGCTAATATTGAAACTGCTCTTCAAAGAAACGGGGAGAAGGCATTTTGTTTATAGAGCATGTAATGCAGCATTTTATCAGCTCAAATGGCTGTTTTTTGTGAATACTCTTTAATTACTTTCAACCAAATAAACTTAATAATACCAAAAAGCCAATTTATAAATATTAATCAACCTTTGTCTATTAGTATTGTAATCAAATATTTTTGTCCGATGTTTAATTATTAAATTTATCTCCAAATTTAAACAAAGAAAATAATTGGCTTGAAGCGATGTATAATTTCTAAATGATTATTTATGATATAATATATACTCAGTGTTTGAAATTTCGGGCTGCGTAGCAGAAAAATTTGTAGGCTTGGGAATACATTTATTGGATTCTCTTCAACGACAATTCTAGGACGATGCAGGGAAACACCGTCGTGATGCCTGGCTAGTTGCTGCGTTTATAGGTTTTGTTGGAGGCGTTTGTAATTGCTTCTGGTTCAAAGCGTCGAAAGCATCATTTTCAGGTTCATCTTTAAATTTCACGAAATTGCAACTCCACTCGCCATTTCTGTTTAAATTCTGTACAAAAGGTATGAAAATATTCACTTCCCAGTTTTAATTTATTTTCAAAGCTTCTTCTGACCCAAGTGGTAATTACAACTGTTCGAATCCTCTATTTCGAGCTCCTCTCCTAGTCCGTTCTCTTTTAATGTGTTTTGGTGTCATGAGTTTAAGAAGACCAATGATATTAAATTATAAGTGGCCAAAATTTGGCGTGTGGGTGGAGTTTCGACGGATCTCGAAGTTTCTCTTTGCATAAATGTATCTTTCCCTTCAAATTCCACACGTCTTGAACATACCCAGGTCAGATACAACTGTGGCACATTAACGCCATATGCCATTGTCTATGGCACGTACTAGGTTTTAAAGACGCGGCATGTTGGAGTCTAGTCTTTACATAACACCTTTTTCAGGTATTAAATAGTATCTTCTTTCCTTCACAATTAATATTATCCTGACATCTTTCGCGCTTTTATAACCGATGGTGAAATGTAATTCTGTAAAAATTGAAGATAGGGGTTTAATGCAGAAGAGTTTTCCCCAAATTAATTCGCATTTTAAGACGAATAAATTCATAAAATTGAACGAGAATATTCGGATAGAGGTGGAGGAAATGCGGACTATAAAGGCGCTAGACTATCGCGAAGACCCGTGCCTGCTAGCTAGGGGCAGGGATTAAAGATGTTTGGCTTTCAGGGGACGATGACCCATGAAAATTTCCCAGTGTCTACCCCGTCTTCCGTAAGTGTGGATCCCGTGGTCGTCGAAAATTAATTACGAGTGGTATAGATACGTCACGTAGGGTGATATTTTCCATAGAGGAGGGGTAAGCAGAGGTGAGGCTGTGAGGTGCCGAGAAAGTAAAAAAATCAGTGTCGTTGGAATTTGGAGAGAAGTGGTGGCCGGGTGAGGAGAGGAGTAGCAGTGTGCATTAGAAATTGGAAGGAAGTGGAAGTGTGGAGAAGAGAGATGTTCGAATGTTGTAAGAAAAAAGTATTTAAGAAAGGAAAAGAAGACGCTTTTAATAATTTGTCGAAAGCAGGTTGAGCTGAGTTTAACGCTGATGCTAATAAGAGACCCGTAGACAAATTTCAGCCAATGAACCTTTCCTGGGCCTTCGGATTGATGATAAATTAATCTTCTTGCCAAGAAACTAAGTTCGGCCTGTTATTCTCTAAGAACGTTAATTCAACACATTAACAAATTACGCACAAATTGTTTACACGCGCAGTTTCATTCAGTCTCAAATTGGGAAAACTGCACCAGGAGCAAATAAATATTTAATATGCAAAACCGTGCTATTAGAATACTTTATAGTACGAATTCTAGAGCAAGTTGCATGCATTTCTTTCAAAGATTGTAAATACTTACTTTACCTAGCGTATACATTCACGAAGTCGTCATGACACTATAAAATCACTCAGATTTAAGGACGGACGAGCATCTCCTTGCTCTCTAACGGAAAAGTATTCTCCATATCGGGATAATTTGATATAACAGCCTTCCTCCACAGGTTAAGAAGAATAATAACTTCAAAGTTATCGTGAATCAGTGTAAAAAACTTTCTGCATAGTTTTTCTGCTCTTGTGATAGTTTCATATATTGTGTGTAGCTACTACGAAAGGTCAGAGTCCTCACATTGTGTATACATGTCATTGTGATTCTTACTGTGTGTTTGTGCTCTCTAGCGTGCGTGTAGTTTTTTCAATGCTTTTAGACTATATTCGGTTTATTTTTGTTATTTATTTTAAGATTATATGTAGTTAATAAATTAATTTTTTTATAATTATTTGTAATGTATGACGTATCTAATTTCATCAACCGAGGACTAATGGGAACAACAATAAATCTAAATCAAACACAAATCTGAACAAAAACATTACGGCCAAAGCTCTCTGTTATGGTGTGAACATCTTTGCCAAAACTGTAAACTGGTTTTGTCACTCGACGGTGTAAAAATCTCCTATTTTCTGCTTGCCGAGACCACACCCTATGAAGAAAGGATCGCCACAACTTGCTGCCTGAAATCTTAAAAATCCACCAGGAATTCACTAAAGGCATCCCTGATACCTGGATGAGAAGGTTACGATACGATCAAAAAAGAAAAAAGTAAGCTCGTCTTAATAAGTAAGATCTATGCTACCCGTTGTTGTCTAACTGTAATTAACCATAAATAAGAAATTGCTATTTAATTTCCCCTAAATTCCACATTGTTGTTATTTTATAGTACAGGACGAATATAGTAATTTTGTGTCAATTAAATAAATATAAATAAAAATTATAAAAAATTACAATGAAATTTTGGTCATATAAAAATAATTAAAGCCGCATTACAAGGGAAATCAGTAAATAATAATAAGGTAATAGGATCCACTTAAACAGTGAATTGAGTAAAAAAATTTAAATCGTTTTAAGTAATATCAATAATTACACACAAATATGTTTCGAATAATTTATTTGCTTACAACCAGTTTTACGTTATAAAAGTAGTTCACGTTATAATTTGTTCGGTATCCTGGGACAGAATACATTCAAGACGATTAATTATTTATTAAGTTACAGTATCTTAGGTTTGTGCATATTTAATGAAAGAGACGATTAAAATTACTCATGGTAAAATATTATTATCCTTAAATTAGAACATTCCTAACAGATAATATTCTTTTTCTTTTTATTTGTATCTTCCATCCTGTCTTTTAAATTGCTTATTGCGTAAATTATTTTGTGTTGAATTATAAGCGTCTAGTGTAATATATCAATAATTTTTTGAATAATAAACGTTTTCAATGTTGAATAAACATCATAACAATAATAACTACAAACGTTTCGTGAATCAGAGTAAAACTATTTTACTACATGGCGTGTTTTACTCTGTACAGGATTTTCTTCATCGTCTTCCTAATAATTAAAATTAAGGTTCCTGCAAAAGTGTTAAATGTTGCCTTGTAAAATCACCTACTTCTGCACAATTTTTTTCTCTTTTCTTTGTTTCATGTATTGTCTGGAGCTACTAGCGAAGTCCAGATTCCTGGTCGCGCAGATTCAAGTAGTGAAAACTCCATGGAAACAACAATAAATCTAAATGTAAATAATATTAATTAATTTAGTGAAATGGTTATTTAAATGAACACTCACTTTCAAAATAACACATTTATTTCATTTGCAAAAAAAAGTTAAAGAAATGAAAATTATATTAATTAAATCGTTGCGTCCTTCTTAAGATATATTACTTTAGGATAAAATGTTCATCACAATATCTTTTAACACTTCTAAAAAGTTTCAGCGGTTTTATCTTACTAAATTTAAATATCTAGAGCAAACAATGACACTATTTCAAATTAAAGATTGAAATTATTTTACGACATAGTTTGTTCAGGTTGGACATTACTTTGAATTTTAAATTGTCTACACGCAAAATAGCAAAGGTTGTACCCAGGTTAAGCCAAAAACTACTCTTAACACGTGATAAACTGAACTTCCGGACTGTATTCCCGAAGCGGCCGATTCAGCTAAGCCAGGAAATTCTCCTTCAACACCACCTTAGCTTTCGTCCAGTCTCGACGTAATTATTACTTGGAGCTTCAAACACAATTCAGACTCCATTGTTTAGTATTTTTGCTCATTGAATCAAGAATTTAAAAAATTATAAGTCTGGATTTGAATTAATGAAAGCGACACAGATCTATACTCTTCTGCGGCCAGCAGCATTCTTCCATTCCCTCACGTTACTTCAATGGTCTCCACAACAAATTAAACAATTCCTTTTACAATAAGAGATAAAACATAAAAATTAAATATGGGGTTTTCATCTGACAAAATGAAGAACACGTTAAAAATGTTCATGTCTCAATCCCCATACGCGCAGCAGCCGTGTTTGCGCAATCAGTGAGGACGTGGACCATGGATTGATACACTGAAATAATTGGTAGAACCACTCTTTGACAAAGTGAAAATCTATTTTATTTGAAACTCATTTTCGTCATCCAATGTTGAAATCATTAATTATGATGACAACTTTATAAAATATTTAAGGAATTTTAGCTGGAATTTATAGAAAATTACCTGAACTGTGGAAGGTGAAAAGCGAATACAGCAAAAACAGAAATAATAGGATGTAGCGTACGAGCAGTGATGGAAAAAAGAAAATAAGTTGCCGCCAACGCAGATGAGGCTACGGTGCGCGCATTAATGTTTTTTCCCGTACTAAACAGACTGAAGGATAGAAAGACATCTGGTAAAAGTACAGGTGTTTTATAATTGGAACTGGGGGAAAGTTAATTTTAAAGTTCAATTAGTACAAATTTTTTGACTTTAAAAAATTAAATTATTAATACAATTACAAGTATTACAAATCTAGGGTCCATTAAAATGCTACAGACGTCAGAATTAATTTATAAATACACAATCTATTTAAAGGGTCATTTATGTGGGAATTGTTGTGCATCAGAAAATTAGTCTCACGCAATTTTGATATAATGGCACTGACGCACCTGATTTTCTGTGTTAGTAAGTGACTGCTTCCTTCATCTGGGTTGAATTGCTTCCCAGAATTAGAGTCTAGTTGCTTCCTTGGACGGACGTTGACCAGTGGATGCCTGAAGATGTTTCCCTGTCTTGCGTCTACAAGATTTTCTTAATATTGGATTTACGTTACTCTGTATATACCAAAACACAACCTTCTACTGTTCATATTTCTTTCTGTTTCTTAGTATCATTTTGAAATTCTATTCTGTTGGTGGTGGTGTAGGAGGTTGTGATGGGGCTTTAAGGGGTATTAATAGGTGCTGGGCGTCCATTTCTCCTTTTGCTCTCTCATACATTATAAGAGCTTCATTCAGTATTTTAAACTTTTCTAAGTCTTCCAATTAAGACTGATTATTCTAATTTTCTAACTCATTACACAGTGACATAATTCTTTAGTATATGTCCCTCTTAAAATATTATTAAAAAGATTTCTTCAGTTTCTTGGGTGATTGTAAAATAACTCCCATTCCTGCTTGTTCTTGTAATCATCGTTTTGCTGTTTGGCAGATTAATTTGCATTGTCATTGTCTGAGATGATAAAATATAATAGCTGCAATGTTTTAATTTCGCTGGAGATATGAAGGCGAGCTGGTTGCGTGATTGTGAAATATTGAAACAAATAAATATTATATGTTCATCACAAAGGTACCTTAGTTATTTTACTGTTGAGCTGTATTTACGTTTTTGAACTCGGAAACATTAAGATAGTTTTTAATTGAATTTGAAGTGGGAAGGCAAATATGGTTAAGGTTATGTACAGCGGACGTTATATATATATACCATGATCAATTATTTTAATATGAGTTAACCTGATGTTACGGATCTCTTGCTTTCGGTAAATAAGGATGAAGCTAGCTGAATTGGTCTTTGTTCGAGGAAAGTAATATAGCCCGCGCCCAAAACAACAAGATTATTTATTGTGATAATTAATAAATATTATTAAGTCATGTGCGAATTTGGTGTCGTAGTTACGAGATTCTCTTTTGGAATATGTTTGGCTTCATACGTCGAGATGATGAATATGTGAAATATGCCGATGGGGAAAAGAAATTCCACACTGTGGAGAAATCGGAGCTGTATCAGCTGTGACTTTGTGCTGTAAATAAACAATGAGTATTATCCTCTGTCATAAATAACTTTATTTAAACGGCTTTGGTATTTAATATTCCGGTATCTGTTTCTTATCATAGGTGTAGCTTACAAATAAGTGTAAAAGATTTCCGCTGAACTGATAAATCTATGTTTGTCCACAAATCGATACCGAGACCTTCGCGTGGGAAACTTAATTTCTAGCTGTGGTCTACGAAAGAATTCCATTAATAGTGAGTATTTGAGGTAGGCATGTGGAACGAGGATGAGAATTTTGAGCATGAGCAGGTCACTGGCCAGCTCCTCCACCTCCCCGCCTTCCCGCCTCACGACGGCGACAAGCTCCTGATGAAATATGAGCGAAGTTAAGCCTCGCCATGGCAAAGCTGATTTACATTTCCGCCTTCCTTTTGTTTCCGGAGGTAAAACTTTACTTAATGTTCACTCTCCCCCGCTGGCGCTCGATGTCAGCAGTTCTGCAAGATTACATCTCGAAAACAGCAACTGTGACTCGGACACTAGAAGCCTTGACTGAGAGGACGAAACTTTATCTGTCGTTTTCGAAATATCAGTATGTACTCTAAATTATATCAAAGTCCATATTAATTTGGAAGTACAGTACGATTTTATGATAGCATTTATAAAACGTGTTTCAAAAAGATTAATCCGTTCTAGAAAATTCATAACTATTGAGAATTTAACCCTATGTGATTGAACAATGTATTGTTCAAAGAAGAAGCTCCCGATTTTCACGTGGTTACCAATAGGTAGTGAATGTTAATATAATAGAATTCGTCTACTATGGATTAGATGTACTGAAAAAAATAATTCAAACTTACATCATTGGCCTCCAAAGGCACGAGACCTAATTGCATGTGATTTTACGTTCTGGGGGATTATAAAAGATACAGTTTATGTGGTTCCTCATCCAGCGATAATGAACTGCGGAACACCATAACGACATCCATGGAAGTTGTATCTGAAGAAATGCTCACAAAAGTGTTGGGACGAATTTGAATATCGTATACATATATATCATGAATATCAGGGCAGGTATGCTGAGCATCTTTGAATTGTTACGCACAAAACATTCTCTCTTTTATGACAAAACTAGCATGTGTTCATTTTTTCGAAATATATTTGTCAAATCGGACGATATTTTCTGAAACATCATGTTCATAATATGGAAGTATTTTCCGTTTCCCCTTCTCAGTAAGCAAGACGTACACTGAGAAACCAAATTATTATGAACGCCTGTCAGCACCACAGTGTTGCCGCTAGAGGGCGAGGTAGCTATAAAATGAAAATGAAGGAGAAGTGAAGCATCATTTGTAATGTGTTGTTTACCACGATATTAGCAATAGACGTGATTTAACTGAGTTTGAACGCGGGATGGTGGTCGGCGGCCCAAGCGTCGGAACCAGTGTCAAGAAACCGGCGGAACTTATGAAGTGTTCGAAAGCAGCAGTGATTAATGTTTACAGAAAGTGAACTGGATCTCAATGTCAGGCTTGTGGTAGGCAACTCAACGATAGAGATGAAAGGAAACTTGCAAGAGTTGTCCAGTACAACACAAAAGCAACAGGCGTCTAACAGCGGAAAATCTGAGTCAATAACTAACGGTGAACGTCTCTGAACGAAGTGTACGCCGAACATTACACCATATGGGTTATGGAAGCTGACGACTTGTTCGAAAGCTTCTACTGTCTGCCTTGAACAAGAGAAGACGTCTTCAGTTAGTAAAGGAGCACAAGGATTGGACAGTAGATGACTGGAAATGAGCCATGTTGTCTGATTAATCGCGATTGAAAATGCAACATACAGTTGGCGGTGTTCCAATATGGTGAGAACAACACGAAAGCATGGACCCCAACTGCATTGCCACAACACTTCAAGCTGGTGGCGGAAATATTATGGTTTATGGTGACCGAGAACGCGGAGATAGTGGCTTATGCTGACGATATTATGATAGTTGTTGAAGTGACTCAAGAACGGAGATCGAAACTAAGTCAATGCTTTGCTTGCAGCAAGTTAACTCGTGGTGTAACCAAAGTAAGCTTGAAATCTCCAGGCACAAAACGAGATATCTGGTATTGAAAGGCACACTCAAGCGGAATCCCGTTATAAAAATTAACAACGACTCGATTAAGAGATCTAAGACCCTAAGATACCTCGGGGTGTGGTTGGATGAGGGCAGAAACTATCGGCAACACATAGAAGAAGTTAAGATGAAAAGTTCAAAAATAATGAACAAAATCACTAGCATAGCAACAGCCTAATTTCAACTTCCTATGTTCATATTCAAACTATATCATGAGACCATTCTAACAGCGATAACGGGATATGCTGCGAGCTCATGGGCACACAGATTGAAACTGGCAAACCCTAGTAAGAAAATCCTCCAAATTCAGAGAAGAACCTTGATCAGAATATCTGGGGCATACTGTACTAAATCGACAGACGCACTAACAGTTCTGCTGGGTATAGTCCCTCTGGACCTAGAGGTGAGAAAGAGAGGTGCTCAATTTTGGCTGAAAAGGAACAATCAAGGAAAAATAAATAATATATTAGGCAGAGAAGCTAAATGCAAGAGAGAAATTGTTGAAATTATCCTTGATATTTGGCAAAAACGATGGGATGAATCTAGCACTGGCAGAAGAGTCCATGGCCTTCTACCAGATGTTAGAGAAAGACTAGCCATGTGTCACCTCCAACCAATAAAAGTGTTGATGCACTTCCTCTCAGGCCATGGACCATATGGGCCGTACCTTAGTAGGATAAAAAGAAACAAGGACACCCTGTGCAAGTGCGAAGAGCTAGCCTCTCCTCAACATGTAGTGTTTGATTGCCCTGGATATGACATAAATCAAGAAGAACGGAATGCCTTAAAGGACATGGATCTAAAAGTTGTAATCAGGGATCCGTATTTAATAAAAGTGCTCGAAAATATAACAATCCAGATATCCCGGATTTAGGTAGGAAGATATAATTGCAAACTATCTCTGTAGAATCTCACACAACCATAGATAAAAGCTCCATGGTCATAAAAAAAATCGATTTTCTCTGAAAAGCGGGTAGAGAGGAAGACGGTTGTAACTGCTTCAAACAATTCGACACTTCTTTGGGTCCCTCAAAGATGTTGTGACTGACAACACCACTCTCCTGGACCGGTAATCCCAGGAACCAGAGAGTAAAACAGATATGAACAGACAAGAATATACACTCCCTACATTTTCGTATCAATTTGGCGGTAGAAAAAAAATACACTTGACGAAGCCAGCTTAAACCCTCATATCCTGGACGCCGGAAAATGAGGGAAACCGGAATTCCGGAGCTGGAAGTACAACCTGTGCTAGAGAAGTGGAGACGCAGGAAGGTAGGAGGAAGCGAAAACATTGAAAGACTGTCTCCTGCCTCCAAAAGGAAGCCCAGGAGACAAGAATAGAGCAATGGTTGACCTCCTGCGTCTCCACACATCTTTACTGGTAGAACTTATGCAGGGAGAGCGTCTGCATAATACACAGTCTTCTCTACAGACCCCCTGCAAAAATATACTTCCATATTTGATGTATGTATATATATAAGTATTATAAAAAAAGTGTTAAAAAATCTCAGTTTGTAATGTAAAAGAAGGATGGAAGCAGCTATGACTTAACATAATTTTCCTCTCCCTTCATATTAGAGCGCCTGCTCTTTCTTCCCTTCCATATTCCGCCAGCTGTGATCTCACAGCACTTTCCCTTCAATCCTCCTACTCCCATTCACCCTTCATCCTATACCCTTCTGTCTTTAGTTTTAGTTTATTAGTTTTATTATTGTTAAAAAATATATATTTATAAAAAAATAGAAGAAATCTGTAACACAAATCTTGTAAGAAATGAAAATAAGGCCTGTTATGTATATTCAAGAAAACAGGCTATTAGTGTAAAAAAAATGTTTATGGTAAAGCCACTTGTGATCCGTAAAGCCACTTGTGGCATACACGGGGTCAGGTGCTGGGCCCTTCACAGTCTTCCTGTGAATCATAACTACCTGTTTATGGGATGTTTTCTAGGCATGGTATGGGTCCTTTGACGTCTGAATGCCCAAGGATATTATCACACATGTTATGTTAATGGCGTACTCTGCCAGGAATGGATACTTCGAGTAGGACAATGTTCCTTTTCATAAATCTGGCATTGTGCTCAGATGGTTGGAAGAGTATGATGTAGACCTTGCTTCGTTAGCCAGCACAATCACCAGATTTCAATCCAATTAAGAATTTGTGGGATGAGATCGAAACGGACATCAGGCACCTGGATCCTGTAGCATCAAATCTTAAGCAATTTGAAAGTGCAGTTCATCAGATATGATCTTAAATCCCTCCTACTACCTACAAAAATCTCATAAAATCCATGCCCAGAATAAGTTAAGCAGTATTAACAGCATAAGGTGGTCCAACTTTCTATTGAATGCCGATCACTGTGTGAATAACCTGTTAGTCTACATATTATTTTATGAAATATTTCAATAATAAATGTACTTTACATGATAATTCCTAAAACATTATTCTAACGTATATTAATAGTTTTACAATATTTTAATGTTTTATACATAACCACTGTACTAAACAATATTTTCATTACATTAAAACACGTGTGAAGTGAATTTATTAAACCATTGGTACATTGTAACGATATTATAGTTTCTGTACCTATTTTGCGGCCCGCTGATATTTCAGTGAGGCTGATTTTATAATTTACTTCATTAGATTTCGTGTTCGAGCTTGAATTATTTAACCAGTAGAACATTCAAAACATTAGGCAGAAAAAATAACACACTAGTGTGCGATAATAATTAAACGACAGTTTTCAGTTATTTATCAACCGTTCGTTTATATGTAAAAAGTAATGTTACCAAACCGAGACAGTCTATTCTACTGCTTTCAGCTGTGTATGAATCCAGCTGGGATCACGACCGCGGGTCATCTTTGGTATGAGTATAATTATGTTTTTACTAAAAACCTTCTGATATTCTTCCTGTTTCGTAGATTCGGTATGAATATATTTGTATCTTATGCTTTTGGAAATAATAAAATTTGGTGTAAATAGATAACCCACTTTATTTTGTCTTTTGCTGCTTTAGTACGAGTGCGTGGGGATGGCCATCACACTCCCAGTGACTATATAATTAAGATACTATTTGGCTGGTCCACTGATTCAATTCTTATTTTATGCCCAAAGTCTTTGACACCAGAGAGAGAACGAGGCTTTCCCGACGGTAAGCCCCATAATCACTCTATGTAGAAATAATTGCGAGAGAAAGTTTCAGTTTTCAATTGTCCCCCTTTAGTCTTCACTTTGAGTATTTATATAATTCCTAGCTATTGGTCTCTCTTAGCTGGGTGGGGTTGAAGACACACAAAAATAAGTTTTTATTTTCCGTGCGAACTCTTTCTCAGTCCCTATCTGAAATGTGTGGCAAACAACCAGTAGCCTGGACGATTTTTATGGTCATAAATGAGCCATGGAACAATACCGTAGAAAGAAACCCACATAAATTTAAAATTTCCTCAAGACAGTATTGCAATGCATTGCTTATATTAATTTACTTGTAATTTCTTATCTTTAATTATATTCACTTTATTTGTTGTTGTGGTATTCAGTCCTAAGACTGGTCTGATGCAACCCTCCATGCTAACCTATCTTACGCCAGCCTTTTCATTTCCGCATAACTAGCACATCCCACGTCCCTAATTTGTTTAGCACATTCCATTATTAAGTATGGTTATTACCTACTACGAAACGGGAACTCGATTTATTTTTAACTGTAATAGTTTCACAGCTCAACATCCATCCTTGTGCCAGGATTCGAACTCAGGACCTCTGCGATGCGTGACAGCAACGCTGATCACTACACCACAGAGGTTCGGCGCTTGTAATTTTAATCGTAATGGGGAACAGGTTTTCGTGTGTCATTCGAATGTCCTACGAATATTTTAAAATTGAAGTAGCGAATATATACGAGCGGGAATGCAACAAAAGCTTAAATAATTGATAATTTACTTTCTCTATATGTTTTCTGTTAAGAGTGTCACTGTCCAGGTTTTCATTAGGAAATAAAATTAATTTCAGTTTAAATCTGGACTGTTAATAGAATTATTGATTTTTAAATATTTTTTCGACGAATTAAATAAAGAATTGAACTGTGAATTTGTTTATTATAGCAACAAAATGTTCTCTTATTTAAATGGTTAAATGAACTCGCGGGCCGGTTTTATAATGGAGGTAAACAGTTTTTAAAATAATATTTCTGAAAACAATATGATTTTCAAATATATACAGTTCATATTCATTTTAAGACAATACAGAATTTCTCCTTTTGGACTACACGAAAATAAACAAGTCTCAACCACTAAAATAAAGTATCCCGGTTACTAATATCATTTGAATTTCTCTTTAATAAAATGTTTCTGTCCCTGCAAAAATTAAATGTTTTATTTGCCTTAGTAGGAGCTTATACTTACAATTTAGAAATTGATGCCACTAAGCAATGATAACTATATTATGTAGTTAAATTTCAAGATAAACTAATCAGTTACTGCGTTAAGTTTAAAGAATTTAACAAATAAACAACATTTCAGCATACTTGAAATATCAAAATATGGCAGTATATTCACTACTCATTGTTAACATTGTGTAAACGTCAATATAATTTTAAAATTTTAAAATTTTAATTCATTTATCTTTGAATTAACAACTCATTAGCGAACCACTTGACGCAACAGTTTATCTTATTAGTTAATTTCCTGAATGGATGTATAAAAGGACAATGTTATTTTTCCCTTAGTGAACGTTTGTGTTATTCATAGGGGCTCTTTAATTTAAGCCCACTCTGTGTGTCGTATTAAAAGGGCGGCGGTGGGGCAGAGGGTCCTGAAAACCTGAAGACTACACAATTACGTTAACGTCGTGAAACAAATGAGATTAAAGTAGCATGCATTTCACTTAATTGCCGCTCGTACTGTGCTACATTTATGCGAAAAAACGTCGCACTGGTGACTTTAAAATGTGTGCTGCACCAAACTGCTAAAAGCCAGTAATGTCTGTACATAATATGGAAATACCTAATTAGTAATACTTAGAACTACTTAAAGAAAGAGTGTTGTGCTTTTTATTTTAAAGCGCGGAGGCAGGCTTCTTTTATGCGAAATACTCAGAGTTAACTTTCTTTAAATAAATTCATTAATCAATGTTCATAGGAATAATAAGCTATGTATCTTTATTCAACTAATCTGTTGGTATGTGGGTCTAAGTAATTCACTGCACATTCTAAATTACGAAGTAATAATTCCAGTTTCTGTAAATTAAATAGATTTATATTGACTTATAGAAGCGGAATTGAATATAGCTAACTCAAAAAGTAATAAAATGTGATTATCTAACATGATAGTCTAATAATGGAGTATTACTTTCTATCAGAATATTTATTTATATCACCCCGCTAATATAATTTTTGAAACGTTTGTAAGCAACTGCCGAGGAAATCTGAAATTACCAACAATTTACCAAACTCTAGATTAAAAAAATTATAAAATAATAATTTGGGTTGTTGGAACGTTTAATATTGATGATAAATATATAATACTAAACCCTTTGACGATCAGGGTTGAATAAACATATTTATTTCAAACGGTAGCTTTCGGCAGCTTATACTGCCATATTTATTCTATTATACTTAAAAACAATTATATTTTGACAGTATTATCAGTACAGGCGAATGCTAAAAATCAGACGAGTGGATAGAATCACAAACGAGGAAGTTATGGTATATTTTGAGGCAACTCAGCAGGCATAGATAAGATTTTTATTAGTCAAAAACGTGTTATTAGAGCAATATGTCAGGTTACCTCACGAAATTCTTGCAGAACTCTGTTCACTTTGACGTGCCAATACATTTTCACTTTTGACGTGCCAATACATTTATTCATTGATGATATTTTTAATCACAAATAGGCACTTATTTTTTAATAATTCTGATATTCATCCCTTCAATACAAGGAACAAAAATAATCTGCACAAAAAATGTAAAACATTGTCATTGCACAGGAAGGTGTGCATTATTCTGGGATATCCATCTTCAACAGACTGCCGCACAGAATTAAACAGTTGTCCGATAACCAAGGTAAATTTAAGACTGAATTATCCTCATTTTTGCTTAGCCACTCCTTCTATTCAGTAAAGGAATTTGTATAAGAATCGGAGACGAGTAATTAGATTATAATGTTGGAATCGCCTTTCTATGTGTTTACAAAAAGTTGTTATAAGTATATTTATCTTTTATATAATAAAATAATGTAATAAATGTACACCCTGACTCATTCCACATCCTTGAAGCTTAGCTTCTTTACAGGATCTACGGAATATGATTATTATTATAAATAAAATATGGGAAATACGAACAATATGGCGGAAGTGAAGGGATAGATTAATAGGCCACGTTTTAAGACTCAAGGATCTTGTAAAATTAGCATTAGAGGGAAGTGTGTGGGGTAAGAACAGAAGAGAGAGTGAAATTATACGTTTTCTGTCAGTCCTCAGAGTGTAAGAGGGCAATATTCTTACACTAAAATACCAACAGGGATTATTTATTCTGATCCATATTCAGGAAACAGGCTGCCAAGGATAACTGAGTCGCAGGTTAATCCACGGATAATGGAGACGCCTTGGCTTGTAAATGTGTCTAGTGGAAACAAAAGCGTGATCCACTGCACCAATAACTAAACCAGGAAATATAACCAGCAGTCATAATTAGAACTACATTTAAGTTAAGTTGTGACTGTCGGACTAATTCCTCCCAGAGAGGAGTGACAATAAATTTTATTGGTGGAACACACGATTTTTCGTTATTTTTTAAAATTATCTTTATTGTTCAAGATGACAAATTTAATGCGTTGTAAGTAACACATTGTCAGAGCAACTACGTCTTTTTGTAGATAGAATCACAAACGAAGAAGTTCTAAAGAGAATAGGGGAAAAGCGAACAATATGGAGGACGTTGACTGAAGAGAAGGCCACGTTTTAAGACACGAGGGTCTCGTAAAATTATCATTAGAGGAAAGTGTGGGGGTTAAGAATAGAAGAGGGAGGCCAAGGATAGAATCAGCTAAGCAGAATATGGAAGATGTGGGTTCTGCTTGTTATAAGGAAATGAAAAGGCTTATGCAAGAGAGGTAGCATGGAGCGTTACATCAGACCAGTCTTAGGACTGAATACCACCACAACAACATCAGTACAACGTACTTCATTAAATTTTAAAATATTTGTTACTCAACATGTCGTCTGGTCAAACGTTGTGCAGATAATGCTGTTAAAATAGAATTGTTTTTAAGTTTAATAGAATGAATATGGCAGTATAAGCTACCGAAAGCTACCGTTTGAAAAAATAATTTTTTAAAACCAGAACGTCAAAGTGTTTATTATTATATATTTATCATAAAAATTACTAAAACTGATGATAATTCATATATATATAATATAATGAATAAGTATTCTTACCACATATAATTGCCGCAATTGAGGAAAACTTACACAATTTCAGTGAAGGTGTAAACGAGCAGCCGACAGCGGACTTTTTCAAAGTTTGCTTATGCAAGTGCGTACTGAACTAAGGTTGTGAAAGATTGGGAAAATTTATTTACTTTTTCTTCATCATGGTAGACTAAGAAGCTGATATGATTTGTCAGTTGTAAGCAAGTATACACAGTTTGAAGCGTGTGTATCCAGAAAGGTGAGTGTGAGCATTACGAGGTTTTAATCGGATGTGGGAGCGTAGTACTTTTACTCACTTTGGGAGATTCAAGAATTCATGCAGTCACAATGTTAAAGGCTGTTATACAGTTATTTAATGTACCAAATTTACTTTCTTATATGCTGGGAATGTTTCATAAACTTAATTTAAACTTCCATCTACATCGCAGCATAGTTTCATTTGTGGAAAATATACCAACACGGATTCGTTCGAAGTATTCTTGACGCACTCGATGAAAGACTTAAAGTGACTGGAATATTTCCTGACCTATCCAAAGAATTTTATTTAGTAGATCATGATATTCACCTCAGAAAATTATATTTCTATGGAATCAAAGGATTTCCCTTTTATTACTGACATAATAATTGAAAAAGTTGCGATTTAAAACTCAGATGAGAATGAGTATCTGTCAGAATGGAAAACAATTTCCCGCCGTGTCCCTCAGGGCTAAATTTTGGGACCCTTACTTTTCATCGTAATCATTAACGATTTACCGAATTATTTAGATATTTTAAAATTAGTCCTCTACGCTGACGACACAAATTTGGAAATCACGGACAGCCACTGACTCGGAGACGATGCGCGAGAACGCTGATACTGCAATGTGACATCTCAATCTTTGGTTCCATGCAAACAAATTTAATTAACCTAGAGAAACCCAAAATATTTAACTTCACAGCAAACACAAACAGTTTACCTCGTAATTTGGAAAACATTTCAGAGCACGCGCCTTTATAGGTCTGCTGATTGACAATTATTTGAAATGGAATCACCACACAAATAAACGTTCGGGAAAACTCAGAAAAATCTACATTACGAGTGTTATCTTGGGAAACCAACATCCTACATACAAAATGATGTACCACACATATTTTTATTGTCATGTCTTGCGGCATAGCATAGTCGTTTGCATCCCGCGCTACTAAATTTTTAAACTAAAAAAAAAATTAATATGCGGTGCGGAGAGGATTAAAAGTTGCAAGCTTTTGTTTCAAAAACTCGGAATATAACTTTGCTTTGTACGTATATTCTAGAAAATTTAAAGCTTGTAGGGGCAACATCAATGTATATACACTAAACGGCTCAAGTCATTTATATAACACTAGAATCGCTCTCAACTCCGTATTGAGAAACATCGTTCTAGCCTTTTTGAAACAAGCATTCGTTATTCCAGTATAAATCTATACAACAATTTTCCTGAGGAAATAAAAACTTTTAAGGTACAAAATTTATTTATGAAAGGATTTAGAGATCTGTTAAATAATGAAGCTTATTATTCGCTGAAAGGGTTCGTAGATAGGAAGGATAAATTAGATCCTACTTAGTAAAAGCAGTTTTCTATCAAATTATATTACAACTGTAATCTGCTATACTTAAACTAATTTCATTTTACATGTGACGGGAATCTACGCAAAATTTGGTGCTGTCTACTCCGCTGACTGAAAATTGAAGATTAATATTGTCAATTTTCCTCTTTTTGTCGTTAAACTTCCTAATTGTAAATTTTTTTTATTTATTATAATATTTTTTTAACGTATCCTATTTCCTCGACCGAGGACTAATGAATTGAATAATAAATCTAATCTGGCAAGCTAAAAGTGTCTCATTGTTGTTTGAAAGCGCCAGAGATGCAAAGCTAACGTGCTGATAGAAAAAGTAAATTTCATAGTGCAATTTCATTACGTGGATATATGAAAGACAGATTTTGATTGTATGTTCAAATATGATGAAATGCCAGTCGGTGTCTCGAGCGTGAACGAAGTGGGTCGTGAATACTGGTTAAGAACAATCCGCACAACTCAAAAATTTAAAGACCGACAAACTTCTAAGTCATACAAATACGACTTCTTCTGGAAAGTGACTGACTCTGTGCATTGGAAAACTATTTTAGAGCCTTTAAAAATCTAAAGGGAATACGATCTGCGTGATCGCGTCTGCCTAGATCCCGGAACATTACGATATCTGACTTCAGAGAGGCTCCAGCACAAATCGTCAGGACACCGAGACCGCAGAATAAAGTCTTAACGGAATTCGCCCACGTCCAATGCGGCTGTTCCAGATCCGAGCATCCACAGAAACGTAAACTAAATAAACCGCATTATAATTTTGTGTAATATATCGACCATCTGCCTGAAATTCACACATAGTGACGCGTTTATCAGAATAGTTACATCATCATTACCATCTAACCTCGTGAATATAGTCTGCATTAATTTCGCAAACCGTCGGAGAATAACATGACTCAATGATATAGCACTCAATTTATTCAATTTAGTTTAATTTAATTGGTCTTTTATATGGCGCACATCTCAATTTATTTGATTTAGTTTAATTTGTCATTTTAATGTAATTTAACCACGTAGAGTGTTTTCCGGCTAAAATGTGTTGCTATCCTCAGTTATTGAATTATTATTTGATTTTATATTTACATTTAGCGTAAATATATTCCAGTTACTTTAAGTCTTTCATCGAGTGCGTAACGAATACTTCGAACGAATCCGTGTTGGTATATTTTCCATAAATGAAAACATGCTGAGATGTAGACGTAAATTTAAATTGATTTTCTGAAACATTCCCAGCATGTAAGAAAGTAAATTGGGTACATTAAATAACTGCATAACAGCCTTTAACATTGTGACTGCATGAATTCTTGAATCTGCTTAGCGTATTCCATCCTTGCACTCTCTCTTCTGTTCTTACCCTACACACTTCCCTCTAATGCTAATTTTACAAGATCCTCGTGTCTTAAAACGTGGCCTATTAATCTATCCCTGAATTAAATGTGCGGCTGATGCAAACATAACCAAGTACAGGTAAACAATTGTAAGAAGTAACTTCCTTTTAGATATAGCCAAGTTCCCGTAAATCGCCTTTGCCCTTAAAGACCCAAGCAGCATTTCTCCAGTCTACTAGGATGCATTTAATAGACTCGGCTGGGGACTTTGAGGCCACTTTCCACCAATTAGGGGAGCTGTAATAGAAAGGGAGAGGAGAGAATAGCTAAGCAAAAAAATTGCTCAAAAAAGAGAAAGGTATTCTTGACTGTGATTTGACGGAGAGAGGGTCGATGGAAGAACGAAGACAGAAGAAGACCACGCGGCAGAAATAACCGGGTGTTGCTCAAAGACCTTACTGGTAAGCCGTTGGAAGTTTCTTTTCTGCGAGTGTTGTGACAATAAGTTTCATTTTGTTTTTGTTTTTCAAAATTCTTTTGTTTTTACTTTCTATCCTAATGCACGGTAACCTTGAGGTAACGAGTATCATGTTAATCTATTTCTTTTGTAAATATTTTTCTTTTAATTTTGTTGAATAAATGTAAATATGGAAAAGTGAGTTCTGATTTTTTAATGAACTCGTGGTGTGACAGTAATTTTCTACTAAATTTATTGGTGGGCACCAGCCAGCGCCACTTGTTACCGAATCCTAAAAATTTTGCGTGTTTTGCATTTTCTTTAATTGCATAGTTATGTAATAAGCTTTTATCAGATTAATCGCATTATTTTTCGTACATCCTACATCTGATCGATGAACCAAACGTGATCTTGCAGATCGATGTTAAACGAGTCAGCAGTCTGTGTAAACATTCTAATTTTATCCAAATAGTGGGATTTTAGCGGGTCTAAGTGTTTGATATCGAAACATTTTTAAATCGTAGTAAATTTATCCAAACTTTAAATTAGGCTCCAGGTTTAAGACTTTATTCTCTATCATACTAATGATATTCAATTTCCCCGATAGGTCTGCGGCTTGAATTTTAATTAATATTAGAATATGGCTGATTTATTGAACAACACCCTTTTCCTGTTGTCACAGGAGTCTTTCCTTATCCGTTTCTCATCTGGTTTTCCATGTGAATAAGCGTCATAGTCCATATCTAATTGCTTATATTATGTACATTGCTTTTCAATGCGTTGTATATTGATTTCACTAACTCATTGTGAAAATTGAAGGCTTATTGAACTTTGATATAATCGTTCTAGGTTATAGAATATTCATAATGTTTTCTCATCGTAAGGCATGTACATATTTTTATAAAAAGCATATAGCGGGATTTAGGGAAATTTCATTTGGAACTGATGACAGAGGATTGGAAATATCAATGTTAAATACTTTCTTACATAAATTAAGTGAATGTGGTGAAAACAGAAACAACCTCTTTTTCTCGTTCTAGCATTGCAAGCGTCCCTGTTATTTTTTGCATTAAATGTCTAGGAATGAAGTAACAGATGCAATAATTGCCGATCAACACCTCTTAGACTCTCTCCGTCAATTCCCTTCCTATGCTATTAAATGGGATTTGCTTATTTCAGGATCACCGTCATGTAGCCTGTTACTCCCCCTCCCCCAAACAAATGTATGTGTGTTTTCCAAACAGACAAACGACATTTGTGTGACTCATTTTCAGAATTTCTAACATCCTTTTAAAAGCCCCTTTCATTTGAGCATAGTTATAATTGCAAGTAAAACTTTACCTTTAACCGTGTGGCAATAACGAGAATATTGGACGAGGCAACACTAGTATGGCTGTCGCCTCGCGCCTGTGTGTAAACTTTCCGCTGACGGCGTGCCGTAGTGAATGCAATTTGCTGGTGCAAGTTGTTAAAGGACGAGCGGTGTTTTGTCAACCAGTTATTCCTGTACCAGACTCGACGTTCGCAACAAAAGAGACGCACATTCGCTTCCTTGTTAAGGCTAATTGGCCAGACAAGTTCTTCCTGTATACGACCTGATTGCACCGCTCTTACCTAGACTTCCATCATGCAATTATTTTCATTTAGAATGCATAGAATCATCCAACAATTCTACGTGTTCAGAACGTGTCCGTAATCTCAACGATTTTCGAAATACAACTATCGTACTATTATTTTCTTCACAGGAATAGTTATTTCTCCTCTGAACCACATTAATTACAACTTGACATTCATTTCCTTCATTCGGTATCATTTGAACCCTCTATTTGTACTTAAGTAATCAGCCTGTTTGAGGTCAGACCTATTTTTCTTCCTCGTACACATTATGTTCTTAAAATGTGTACACTGCCTAGACATTACTTAGATGATTTTTAAACCTTCCAAAACACAATTTATTGCTTTAAACTTGGCGATAAATACATGAAATTTGTAGCGGAAGTGCGTAATTGAAATTGTAAGTAATAGAATTACCGTCTTTATAAATTCGACAAGAATGCTATCTATTTCATTAAAAGGAGTGTAATCGAACATTTACTTTTCTACGGTACGTATCCTACGATATTTCATGAAACAAAGTAGACAGTTACAGAAGGCATAAAAATGAATCATTACTCATAATATTTCAACAACAATGCTGTAGAATAACGATACATCAAATTATGTTTTCATTTTCTGCTGAAATATCTATTTTAACTTTATACTTGAAAACTTATGTACCATATGTTAACCGTTCTTAAAGTAGAAGTTATAAATTCAAAATTAATTGAATACGGTTTTCTTAAGAGCTGGACCCGATCTACGTCCGACGCATTAACTATTTATTCACAACGTAAGATAAAATTATATAAGAATAATTAACGTCTGTATAAAACACAAATAAAATAAGAATTAACGACGGTATAACAGTTATTTCCAAATTTTGAAATTAAAAATAGACGTTTCGACCAACACTGACTGAAATAGTATTAACAACGATAGTACAAAAAAAAAGAAGAACCCAAAGATGTACCTAGCAAATTATTATACAATGAATTTATTTGACAATTATTTCCTTTTATATAGTCAAACAATTTATTGGCTTAAATATATAACATTTCAGAACTTAACTTCTTCTTAAAATTTATTTCCTTACCGAAACTATCAAAATTAAACGAGAAATTTGGTTCCAGATAAAACGTTTCTTAATAGGTGAATGTTTATAAAATGTAAAATTTAAATTTGCTTTATGTTCCTTAATACTAGTTGAGAGAAATCGTTAGTTGTTTCAAAACAATAATGACAACAATTATTCCATGAAATTTTGTAAACAACATTATAGGCCACGTTTTAAGACACAAGGGTCTTGTAAAATTAACTTTAGAAGGAAGTGTGTGGGTTAAGAACAGAAGAGGGAGGAAATGATGGAATACGCTAAGTCTATTAGGGAGGATATTGGGTGTGCTAGTTATAAGGAAATGAAAAGGCTTGTGCAAGACAGGTTAGCATGAAACCAGTCTTAGGACTGAATAGCACAACAAAAATTGATATAATATAAATACTTATTGAAGAAAGGTTACAAACACAGCAATTACTGTTTTTTGCTTTGTCTGCGACTCGCCGCTGGTCCTAAATCTCGTTCCTGTCCCCATAGATTCCTCTAGACTTCCGTGTTGGCAAATGAACACCTAGCTCATTTAATCTTCTTACCGGCTTTCACCAAAAAGAGCACTCCGCCTTGCATCATACAATTCATGAGCACTCAACAGATCGAAGCAGTCTCTCAATCTTGCACTTAGTTACAACTCTCTCTTTCTCTATAAATCACACTCCAAGTTTCTCTTCATCCCTAATGCCCCTTTGCTAATTTCCCCAAAATCAATTTTGGTTCCTTTCTAATAACTTTTCCCGACCCCATTATTTAATTTCCCTCGTTGATGGAAATCGTCTCCAGCCAAAAGAATTTGCGAGACAGTCTTCACCCCACCTATCTCCGAGGTTTGGGGAAATATCAGAACTCTTCACAGACAGTTGCCACGGAGTCTCACCGTTTTAGAATTCCCGGATTGGTGCCAAACTGTCTAGGAATTATTACCCTGTTTTGAAGTCTTCTTCAATTTCTTTGACATATTACTGAAATTCCGTATTAATATGTGTTTTAAAATTACAGTTCTTTTAAAAAATAAAGAATTAACAATTTTCTAATTACATAATAATTGAATTTCTTGAATAACTGTTTAAATTTAATTAATGGATTATCGAAATAAGTTAAGACAATGTATTTTAAGAAGTATATTTTTGGACAGGATGTTTTGTATTATTATAAATATTATTAATTCTGTCATAACCGAATTTTCAACTAAATCAGTGTAGTAATAATAGTTCTTCTGTTATATTGGTCAAACTAAACGACAAATAATTTTATTTTACGTATCAACTGAATAAAATATTGTAGTTATTATGTTCCATGCGTGACAAAAAGTAAATTTTAATTTAATTACTATATTGTCATGTAAAGATTTGTAATACAAACAGCGTTTCGTGATAAAAGTTTGACACTTTTCAGTTAATGAAAAATAAGTAGCTAGAGGAACGTAGAAGTTTAAACTCTCTTTTCTGTTGACATTTATGAAATGAAACTCTATTTTAACATACAACTTATATTGAATGGATGTTATTCACCATCACACGAAAATTTAAATAATATAACCTTCAGTTTTAAATTTCTCCTAATAATTATCATTACGGGAAATTATAGGACTAAATATATATGACGGTATCGTAATATTTCATAAATTTTATTTTAACTTTTATGACTATAATAATAATTTAAAATTGCCAGGTAACTTTTAATTAAGCTCAATATCATAATTTGCAAATCATAGTAAATCGTAACGTGCCAATGGCGTCTGCTTATTCAAATATAAAAGATCACTACTATAAAGTTTGTGTTTCTCTTATTTATTCGAAGAAATATGAGAATAAAATGTGAAGCCTTAATTATTCTTTCTAGAAAGAAGAATGCAAATGTAAAGGCTTTGAGTGTAAAATATATTTGAATATTAAAATTGCTAGGAGATTTACTCATTTGCATACCAGAGTTCTAGGATTACCTCAACGTTTTATGAGAACTTAGCAAATGAATGTAAAAGGAAATGTTACGGGAGCAATCTGTAATTAAAATGTTCGTATATTTACTAAAGATATTCAAGTCACGAAAAGTTAGTTATAGTTTTAATTTATTGTAGGCTTAAATTCTAAATTGGATCTGAATGAGACGATATAAATAAGTTCTATAAGTAGATTTTAAATGTTGGATAAAATGCCAGACAGGCTCAGCCTTTCCCCTACATTATTTTGAAGAAACAGAATCCTCCGCCTTCTCTACCGTACGTGATAGGTAGGTAATCTTGTACAAACCGAAAGCTCTCTCTTGCACCCAGAGAGTATCGTTTTAATTAAAATTTTCTTGAAGGTGAAACTTTAAATAAAAACAAAGGCTCACGCTTAATCCGACGTGATTACCGTCTTGAAAGGGAAATTAATTTGCTGTTAGAGTGTATTTCATGCCCTTTTTAAAACACGTCGTTCACACTGTTAAATTTTCTTGTGTTCATGATATTTAAACTAAATGGTTTATTAATGCGAAAATAGTTCTATCAGTAAATCTAGATTAAATAGTCGATAATTTTATATAAGCAATCTGTTTCCAACATAATATATTTCCAATTAAACTGACTAATCTATAGAAAGGAATTTTATTCCTTTTTTGGTTAACAGGCTACATGAGGGTGATCCTGAAACAGGCAACTCCCCTTTAATAGCATCGGAAGGGAATTGAAAAGGGGGGATGCGGAAGGTAGAGCAAGGTAGCCAAGGGTTGACTAGGGCCCCCGTTTTATGGTTTAAGGATCCTACCCGGTGTTTCACCTAAAGAGATGCAGGGAAAATCCTAGAAAACCTGCATCAGGCTGGTCGGGCATTGGGTACTATTCTCACGCCCTTCCGCTAGACGAGAGACGAGTTTGCTGTGGGGTCGCAGAATTCCCTTCTCCGTGTCTCCACCAGTTTCAGGAGGCAGTTGGCCGACTGATCCAATGGGATCAGCGGACAACTCTTGCCATATGCTCAAGGTCTTTGGCCCCAGTACATATACCTCCTAAAATAGGTAATGGTGTCTCGGCATATGAGAACTTTGATAAAAAATACCCAGAGAGATTACGAGGCATTCCCGACATAATCAAGTAAGTCCCGCAGTCACTCTGGAGTGAAGCGCTTGCAAGAAAACTCCCGCAGCTTCGGGGTTGACTAACGGGAGACTAGTTTGCTGTAAATTCGCAGCATTCCCTTCTCCGTTTCTCCACCAGTTTTATGAGGCATTGGCAGTCTGATCCAACGGAGTCAGCGAACATCTGTTACCGTATGTCCAAGGTCTTCGACCCCAGTACTGTGGTAATGTTCCTTTTATGTGGTAATGCTTCGTGGTGATTTCATTCACAATGACACGTGGGCGGAAAATTGGGGGCCACCTGCGATGGTTCTTTCCGCAGGAATGAATTAAATAAAATAAATCACGTAAAGTAAAAATGAGTTTATTATGTAAACAAAAAACGAAAAATAATTTACACTTGAAATTTATATTGGGCTGATCTACAAATTTTCCAATTCCGAAGGGCTAAACAAATGAGAATCTTTTTCCCAGGATAAACCGTGGTGATTTTGGTTAAAAACACACGCACTCGGTGATATAAAGCAAACACTCACCAAACGCCGGAACAACCAGGAACTCTGGGATGCTGGCTCGTTCCGGGGCGCTGATACAACCATCTTTTCCAGAAGTGTCTGTCCCAAAAAAATCTCTGAGACGACGATAATTTTCCATCCCTTCCTCTCTACTTATTAAAAGCTCTCATTGGTCAGCCTATGGCTGGACCCACAATCCCCTCCTTACCCCGTTCTGATCTGGGGCCGAAAAAAGATGTTTTCTGTTTCCTTTCGGGATGTTCCAGCTTCGTCCTTTGTCCCAAAAGTTCCAATTCTTGGTATTTTGTTGGCCTATGCTTTACTACAAAGAAATTATTATAAAATAAAATATAATGCCCCATAGTACATTCACCTAAATTAGATGAGGCTGCCTCGGAATGTGAGAACCTTGAGAAAACCAAAAGGTGAACCCCGTAGCCAATCTGGGGATAGCGAGAGAAAACTCCCACTGGCATCTCTTCCTAACAATTTATTCTGTGTGCGCTCGTATTATATACCGTGGCTCAAACGATTGCACTACTTTAGGCGTTAATATACATTCATCCAATTTACATGATATTCTGGTGTTTAGCGGTGCTCACCCCACATAAATTCTCTATCTTTTGAAGATTTAGGTTTCTTCCTTCCCCCCTTCAAGCCAAAATATGTCCCACGTCACGCCTACCCTGCGAATTCATGTTTGTCCCTTATGCGTTCCTATATCATTCACCCGATTGCCTTTATATTTTGGTGTATTGTAGTGCTCAGTCCAGAAAACGTTTCTGTCGATCTTTCAGAGATTTATGATCCATTCTTTCCAACTTTCAGGCTAAACATTACATGCCTTAAAGACATAGAGAACTTGAAACAGGAAAGATTATTCTATCACGTAAACTGTCAAGGGAGTTCATCTAAAATATAGCTAATATTTTATTTAAGTAATATGGTCCGCTTTTAGCACAATTAAGATTTAAATCGAATTTAGCAGGAGACATGGGACGTGCTTTACCGATATCTGCCTTTGGTCGTGCCTTTGGCTGCTGACCCAAGATCATGGCCTGGGTCCTAACGCTGTAGATCTTATTTCAAGTATTTGCGCGGAACAAAGTAAATTGGTAAACCGCGAATCCATGTTTCCAGGTAACGCGATGATTTGCAACCGATTTAAACCACATTTAATGCTGGAGAGAAGGAGGTCGCATTTCTTTGAATGTTGGCTTGGTAGATAAATATATTTTTAGGTATATTAATTTGTTTTATTTAAATAAAAAACCGTTAATTCATTTCAAATAACCCACCACTATCTTTTAACGTCAGAATTGCCACCACCCCAAGTCGCTTATGCGCTTTAGGCGGAATGAACTATTTACCATGAGTCACGGTGAAGGGAATGCTGCGACCCCACAGCAGGCTCGTTTTCCGTCTTTCGGAAGGGCGTGAGAATATTACCCAATGCCCGACCTATCTGATGCAGGTTTTGCATATCGTTAGGTGAAATAACGTGTAGGATCCTTAAACTATAGCCCGGGGGCCCTAGTCAACCATTGGCTACCTTGCTCTACCTTCCACATCCCCCCTTTTCAATTTTCTTCCTATGCTATTAAAGCGGAGTTGCCTGTTTCAGGATCACCCTCATGTAGTTTGTTAACCATTAACCAAAAAAAAAATTATGAAAACATGAGGGGATGTCTGAGAGAGTTTTCTCTCGCAAGTATTTCTCCCCAAATTGACTGTGGGGCTCACACCGGCTGCGTACTCTTAAAGGTTCTCATATGCCAAGGCATTTTAATCTATTTTAGGAGGTGTATGTACTGGGGTCGTAGACGTTGGGAATGCAGTAAGAGTTGTCCACTGATCCCAATGGATCAGTCGGCCATTTACCTTCTTAAACTGCTGGATATACGGAGAGGGGAATGCTGCAACCCCACAGCAAACTAAACTCCCGTCATTCCGAAGGAGGTGAGAATAGTACCCAATAGCCCGATCTAACTGATGCAGGTTTTCTAGGGTTTTCCCTGTATCACTTTTAGGTGAAACATCAGGTAGGTACCTAAACTACTACCAGGGAGCTCTTTTCAACACTTTTCTACCTTGATCTACATTCCGCATCCCTCTTTTCAATTTCCTTCGTAAATAAAAATCTGTGCAATAATCCTTAAGTGTAGCCTCTACCCCCCAAAAAAGCAATTACAATAATTTCTAGTATGGATCTTAGTTCAAGTAACAAGATTTCCTTAAAATCTTGCAAATACTAAGTTTATCTAGCTGAAACCTGTAAGTTGGCAAAACGGCACATGAATTTGTTTCAAACGAATGGCCAATTTCACTTATACGCGTCTATAAATCGCGCAGTTCGGACAAGCATCGCCTTGTGCATAATTAGTATTCTGCATACTAGGATAAACGGTCGTGACGACTGGAATTAAGACTGCTGGAGAATGGGTACGCTGACCACGTCTCACACCAAATTCGCAAGATGACAGTCCGCAGTTGACACGGTAGGCCCAGGTCCTCAATGGGATGTAGAGCCACATACTGGGATAATTTCATATAACAGCTTTCCTGCAGAGAATACGAATAATAAAAACTATAAAAGGTTTGCACATCAGTGTAAAAATATTCCGTTAAACAGTGCGTTTTAGGCTATAAAGGAGTTTTTTCGATCGTTCCCCTAATAGTTAGAATTAATTTTCCTCCAAGAGTGTTTAATGCGTTTCTTTGTAAAAACTTCTATTCTATATAGTTGGTTCATGTGTTTCCTGGAATTACTGCTCGTTGCGAAGTTCGAAAAAGTGACTTTTCCATTGATTATTCCTGTTTGTGCTTTTTAGTGCAGTGTACTGTTTTCAATTATTTTATACTATGTCTTGCTTACTTTAATTACGTATTTAAAGTTTTTTGTGAACAGTATCTTATTGTATTTTGGTCTTGTAATTATTTTCTACTTCATGTAATGTACGACGCCTTCTATATTCTCAACAGGGGCAATGAAAATATCAGCTAAGTTAATCTAAACTTAAAAAGACCCAAAATATTATTTTTACCCTGTGAAAATATTAACTGTGATTATAGATTGTGAAATTTCACACTTATTTAAAGATTGAAAAATAGTAGAAAGATGATAAATGCAATATATTGATTGAAACTATTTCTGTATAAAACTACGTATATATGAAGTTGTTTACGACACTATATTAAGTCTTGATCCTTTCAAGCCGAAATTATACTACTTCTCACATTTACAATAAAATGGAGTTTAAGGAAATCGCTTATATTAATGATAGTCGGCTCATGGTGTTTGAGGAATTATGTTAGGTTGCTAAATGTTTGAATTGATTCCAAGCCGTAAGCGTATCACATCAGTAATTCTAATGAGCTCAGGAATGTTTTCCGGGATCGCAGATCAAATAACAGGGAGGATTATCCCTCCGGCTTAAGGGAACTCTAAAGGTGAGGTAGCTCGTTCCTCACGATCGCCAATTAGCAGATCCTCTCCCATCCTGAAAGTAGCAAGACATTCATAAGGATTCTTAAATACACTTCCAGATTTTTATATACTAGTTGTTATGTGTTTTCAACACTTCTATTTGATACAACGTTTAAATATTCTTACCTACTTTTTTATATTGGTGAGTATCCTATTTTTGCTATTTTAATGTGTAGTGTTTTTGCACTAAAACTTCTTTTTGTAAATTATAATTAGAAATTCCTGAATCTTATTGTTTTCAATATAAAATTCGTCTATTAAAATAATACTCACATTTGTGTTGAAACTGTATTAATGAGCCCACTTTCATATAATTTTGTTCTTCGCATTATGTAAATGAAACTGAAATAGTATAGAAAAGAAGCTTAATAATTATGCCAGAGCATAAGGTGAATTGAGATTTGTTAAATTTATTTCGTTTAATTAATCGTAATTTTTTTCTATTCCTTTGCGATAGTAGAAAATTATTAGTAATAAATAGACAGATTAATTAATTCCATCTCTACATATAAATCTAGGTCTCACATAACACACTGTAAGGTCTTAGAACAAAGACGGTTCTTGTATTCAGTGCATACCCCATATGTCACTTCCATTTACAATAGGAATACGGGAAACAGGAATTTTAGATAGTCTGCAAATTAAACGCGTTATATATGACTCTTATTTGTAGCAGCATTAATGCATATGGGTCCCTCATTTATCCTCTAGAAAATAATTATCGGAAAGGAGAATGCAGATAATCAATTACACATTCTCAAGCTTGAGTTTCGCAGCCAATTCTCTGGGTTACTTTAATCTCTGTCTTTAGTCGTAGCACCTTGAATGAAAATGTGACTTTTCACCTATATATAAAAATAATTATGCATGGCCTTTGATTATTATAAATACGTTATGCTAGGTAGTCTATGCAGACGCTTTATGCAAGGATCTTTGATGCTATAAACTAGAAGCTCAGGAAGAATAAATATGTGCTCAAGAAAGAAACTTCGTAAATAACATGATATATTAAACGACCGCTGTTTTAAATGCCGAACACCGCCATTTAAGCCTAATTTAATAGTCTGTTCAGATTACAATTTTTATTTACGTATGTTTATGCGTATTTTATAAGGAAAATCAGTACTTTCCGCAAAGGTTTAAGTGTTTCAGGCTTGTCCTATATTCTTTCCTCAACAAAAATTAAAAGTTGCTTAAAATAAAACACTAAAAAAGAGCTGACAAATGAGTATTATATATAAATCTTTTAGTTCTGGCTCTTTATTTGATTAAAAGAATACATAAAACGTTCAGTGACGTTACATTTTATTGACAAATGTTCAATACTGTTATTTTTATACGTCAGGTGATTTCGCAGAGGGTTATATTTAGTTTAATGAAGAACCTTGGAACTTTTTTGTTCTTTGGTTTGCTTGGTAGTAGTGTGTACCTTTGGGTTTCGTTGCATCGAGCAACGGATGCAAAAACAAACTTATAAAAAATTAAAATATATTATTTGATTGGTTAATAAATGTTTATTTTGTGTTGAACAACGAGTTACTGATTCTAAACAAGAAAATTTATCAAGTTGGATGATAGAGAGAAAGCTCGCTGTCCATCGTGGTCGTGGAACTTGGACGTAGCCAGAGCGTCCGGAAGTGTACTACCTTTATTAACCAAGTGTCTCTGGCACAGAGTGGTCTTTAACTATTAACGCACATTACTGGGAGTGAGTCACATGGTTTCGGAATATTAAGCCAGCCGGAACAGTGAACATTAAAACTTAATTTTTTGTTGTTTAAATAATTGACTGTTAGGTATAAAAATCTATTCTGTTCGTTCTTTTCCAATATCAGTTCTCGATTTAATTTAGATAGATAGATACCGAAAAGCGTCAGTTATTTTCATAAAAAACAAAATTCTGTTTCAACAAAATTCTATTTGATTAATAAACATATATTCATAGAAAAATCTTTGATTTTTCAAATGGTAATCAATATTTTCAATTGTGATTTACTTAGCAAATAATACCATCCTTCATGTTTTTAACCATTAATTGTGATTAGATTATTAACTGTTATATTTACCTTAAATTATAAATAATGCGACCGAAACGTAGGAAACCATTTAACTAAAGACTAATATAAAGTTTAGTTCTATGTTTGTTATTATATATTAGAAAAGGGAGGAACGAAACGTTGTTAGTCTTTAATTTACTTGTTGTGACGTATTGCGATAGTATTTATTTATTAATTAGTTTATATATTGTAGATAAATTTGCATTTATGTGTATGAATATGAAATAAATATTTTGTTTGTTTGTAGTTTCAACTATTTTGTCACAAAAATTAACAAAATATTTCTCCGATTCTTAAATAAATTTTCTAGTACAATGTTATATTTAAAACATCGTAGAACTTTGCTCTAGAGCCCATTCAGGGCCTTGACCTACCGGGTCGATTGTTCAGTGTCACCTTACATGACACATTCCGAATTTGGAGTGATGCGTTGTCAGCGTGTCGATTCACCAGTAGTCTTAATTCCAGTCTCCGTGACCATGACGGCAAAACATCCAAGCTCATGCCAGCATCCTAACCCGGGACATCTCTGTTGTAAGGTAGGGAGAAAAAGACCCAGCAACTAGACCAGAGGTAGCCAAACCGTGGCGCCTGCATCAAACGTGGCGCTTTGAACGATTAAAAGTGGCGCATGGCACCCTTGAGCCTGTTTGTATTGCGGACGAGAAGTCTCCTTACATTGTTAGAAAGCATTGTACACTTAGACGTGCATTATAAATAATAATTATATAAATAAACACAATAATTGTCCAAAAGTCAGAAATAAGAGAATTTTATAACAGTTCTTCTGGCCAACAGGAGAACAAAAAATTCCAAGTTCCAAGCCGATCTCGCTCTCAGTGCCAAGAAGTCCAGAGTTATCTTCACCAAACTAGCATCATGAAGCTATCACCCTGTCGTGCAGGAACATCATTCTTGAGTTTTGAAAATTGGCGCTTCATTAAGCTGGTGTAAATTAATTAAACTGCGTCAAAGTTATTTCTTTTTGTCCCCTAAGCGAAGCAGATTCTATCCCCATATCTATTTATCAAGTTCTAACAATGACCTTATTACGCTATAAAATGTGCTCGAGTTATACGGCACAGCTGTACTCGCCAGCAAAAAATTGGCAGTTTGTAAGAAAAAGGTTGGCCATTCCTGCTCTAGACCACAGGAGGCCGGGTACTTATTGCCTTGCTATAACACAGAGTTGTAGTATCTATTCTGAGAGGCATAGACGCACAAGAAGTATTATACTCTTTTTTTCCCTTGCAAATTTCTAAATATTTTAAACTATATTTTTTCTTCACTGCCAATACTCGTTCTGGATAATGATTACAGAACGTAGTATTCAATCCAGACAATTTAAATAATATAAGATAAAATAAAGTAAAAAACAACATTGAAATTCTTATGGAAATAAAGAACGGTTATATGCACATCTTATAAAAAATGTACTCAGTCAGTAATCATGTTTTTAACAAGTCAAAACACCTGACGGATAACATATTTTTGTTTGTAACCTAAAAATTGCATTATACTATGCCGTATCCGCTTTAAATTGAACCAACAGTTGTAAAGTAATAAGTGATACCGTTTCTGCCTTCTGATGGGAGAAACCGTTAAAGTCTTTTCTCAGAAGATTTTACAGCATGAAACGTATGTATAACCCGCGGAAATTTTCATAACTGGGTAGAAAAGGTCAAGAACGCTCGAACCTCAGTAACTGGTGATCAACTGGCGTATTACAGAATTGAAGATATAGCAAAGCTAGCTGTAGTAATTTTTGGTATAGTTCATAACGTTATCAGTAACAAGGTCAAGTACAGCAAAATAAGTACCAGAAGAATCCCGAAACAGTTAATACAAAAACAGGAATTCTGTCCTAAGAATCTCTATGCTAGCCTATCTTGCGAAAGCCTTTCCAATTCCGCATGACTAGCACATCCCAAAATCTCCCCCTAATCTGCTTAACGCATTGCGTCCTTGGCCTCCCTCTCCTATCCTTACACCACACACTTCCCTCTAATGCTAATTTCACGTAACCCTCATGTCTTAAAACGTGGCCAATTAATATATCCCCCCTCTTGGACAACGTCCTTCATATTGTTAGCTCTTCCTCGTTAGTGATTCTATCCACCCATCTGATTTTCAGCATTCTCCTATAACATCACATTTCGAACCTTCTATTCTTTTCCTTTCTGCAACACCTATCGTCCACGTTTCGCACCCATATAACACCATGCTCCATACGAACATTTCTAGCATCAATTTCCCAATATTCACACTTTTATTACCCGTAAGTAAATTCTTCCTTTTCGTGAAAGCCTTCCTTGCCAGTGCTATCCTACTCTCTATGTCTACTATACATCTACCATCCCTAGTTATTGGCAGAATTTTATAACATCCATCAGAATATCCCTTCCCAATCTAACACCTCTGTTTCCCATACTACACTCCAGTACTTTGGGTTTTCCTCTTTTAATTCTCATATTGAACTCTTTCCTCAGGACCACGTTCATGCCATTTATTATGGTTTCCAAGTCTTCTTATGACTCCCCAGATAATACAATATCATCGGCAACGCGTAGAGATTTTATTTATTCTCCTTGCAGTATAATTCCTTTCCCATATTCAGTTTTAACTGCATCCTTGTCTTACTCCTTTCCTTGTCTTACTCCTTTGTTGATTACGGCTTCCTTTTCTTGATCTTCTATTCTTGTCTTCTGTAGAGATTATGGATAAGGCGCCTTTCTTGATATTTTATTCTATTGCTCTTCAAAATCCTTAATAGTTTGTTCTTGTTCATAATGTCAAACGCTTTTTCTATATGTACAAATGCCTTGAACGTAGACCGGTTTTTTCTTATCCCGTCTTCTAAAATTAGTTGCAAAGTCAATATTGCTTCTCTTGTCTCTACATTCTGTCTAAAACCGAATTTATCTTCTCCTTAACGTTCCATCCTCCTATATACTATTTTCGTTAATATTTTGCATGCATGAGATACATAAATAATTGACCTGTACTGTTCGCATCTATCAGCCCCAGTCTTCTTCGGTATGGGTATAATAATGTTTTTACTAGAATCTTCTGTCATTCTTCCTGTTTCGTAGATTTCGCAAATTATCCTAAGCAGCCATGATATTGCTTCTTCGCCCGATGATCTTATCAACTCCTCTGGAATGTTTATCAATTGCTGGCGCTTTACAATTGCTCAGATCTGTCAGCGCGTATGAAACCCATATCTTAAAATGTTGCCCCCCCCCCAACTCTTCATCATCCACCTCCTCTTCTTCTTCTATTACTGACAGATCTAGATTTCAACCGTTATACAGCGTTTCAAGATATTCCTTCCATCTTTCTGTCGTTTCTTCATTATCCAGAATTGGCTTCCAATCCGCTCTCCTGATGTTCTTGCTAATATTTTTCCTCTCTCCCAATGTCAACACTTGGCTACCTTGCTCTACCTTCCGCAATCCCCCTTTTAAATTCCCTTCCTATGCTATTAAAGATTAGTTGCCTGTTTTAGGATTACCTTCATGTAACCTGTCATCCCAAAAAGAAATACACAAAAATTTAAGTTAAAATTCATTTTTCAATCCCTGAAATTGTGATTGAAATCCGCATACAACTATAGTATAGACAACCCGAATGTAATTTGGAGATTTTAACTTACGCATAGAAAAGAAACATTCACGTAGAATCAAGAAAAATGATATATTTATACCATTATCGAAATATGTCTATTTACTTCACAACAAAGAAACACTATACATCTACTGAAGAATCTATCTGGCAGTTCAAGTCATTGCCAGGAAACCTCGTGCGGTCCACATGAAATAGATAATTTGAGAAGTAGCAGTTAGATAAACATAGAAAAAAATTATTCTGGCACTCAATAAAATAACCAGTATTTTCTAGGGAACTAATGTGAGTTAGGCTCATATCGATTTACTAACTCATTAACAGAGTAATACGGGCAGTTAATAGATAGAGTTTTGCAGTTTTAATTATTAATATTTATACTTTTGATGCTAAGAACAAATCAATTGAATATCTTTATTCATGTGTAGTGTATACTTTTTCAAAAGTAAGAGGTGATGTTTATCCGTCCATAAAGTCGTGCGGCTTCTGGGATTATAATCGTGGAATTCCCCTTTGGTATCAAAGAGATTTCCATTACATTTTACATATTTAATTGTTTCTAGAATGTATGTAGTCGGTAACGTTAAAAGTCCAAGATATTTGAAGAGTGGCATACAGCATCCACTAAAATTTTTGCTATGTTTTCTCACAGTTAATTTGTAATCCGTTTTCCGTAGCCCATGTAAACAATTACTTAAATTATAGTTTCTTTCCTCTTACGTGTCTTTAGATATATAAACACTCAAGGCACTATTCTGTAAGTACGATTTAAAACAAGGAATGGAGTTCTTGAAATTTCACTGTACTTCACTTTTTTTTAAAGAATATATAATGGTCTACACAATCAAAGGTTTAAATAAGTCACATACTTAATGCACTGTGTTTTTTATATAACTCTTCTCTAAGATTTCATCTAAAGAGTCAGAAGACAAATACTTCTTTGAATCACGTATTAAGAACTAGTTCATCTTTTGGGACAACTATATATAAATTTTCTTGGGGATTATGCTGAGAAGTAGTACAGGTCTCATTTTGTAAAAATACATAGTTTTTCCACGTTTAATTTGTATCTTTAATTATTCAAAGTTCCTCGTATCATTGTGAAATTTACAATATATTGTAATAATAATTTGTAAATGGTAATAAAATGTATTTGCTTTAAATTTTCTCGTTTTGGATTAAGATGGTGTAAAATAATTTTTATATAAAAATTAAATTATTTTATTGAAATTTGACACATTAGAACAAAACTTAATCAATGGGGACATTACCTCCGAGAAATAATATAAGTAAGTCAGGTAAATATTTAAAGCGTTTCATAGTTCAAAATAATGTAAGTAAATTAAATTATACTGCTTAACTTCTTGACAAAAAATGTATATTGAAAGTAATAGATTATAAAAATTATATTTATTAGTGAACTCTAATGCAAGATACTCCGAAAACAACCAGTAATAAGAGTCTTTAATTAAATGAAAATGTTAGAAAAAAATTTCATAATTCCGACCAATTCAAGAAATATTGTGAAAATGTAAGATCTACTAAATAGACCCATCTAAATATTTCTAGCAACCCAGCATCTACTACAGAATGAAATAGAGAGATATAAAAATAATGTTAGGAGACATTAAAACAGTAGTAGAAAAATGTAATTATTTATTTAGAAAAAGGTTTTATAGTATCATACATCAATGCGCAAATATTTACTCGATTAGTAGATGTTTTTAAAATTCGATGTGTGAGTTAGACCGGGCTAAAATGGAACGTATATTCTTTAGCTTGAGTTGTTATATTTTCGTATGAATATGGCTGATTTACACTTAACAATTTAATTGAGAATATAATTATGTATACATAGCATATAATTCAATGGTTAGTATATAATTAATTTAGTTTTACAGTTTAGGCATTTAATTTATTCAGTAGCCATTTCTTTCTCTTCTGAATTCAGCTGTATGTAATTCCTACAAAGTTCCTTATTTCCGTGTGGTATTTATTTTGTAATCTTGTCCTGCAAATTTGAATGCAAAATTAAATTACTCATGTAACCGGAAGATTTTTGAAACATTGGAAGCTGTTTTGATCTATTATTTTTTTTCCATTGGATAACCTCCAAAAAACTATTCCCACCGTTGCCAGCGGGTGTCATCGATTTGACTGATGACGTGTGACATTGATTGATCGCTGATGTACACCGCACACGAGTCCCGACGTCAACGCCAGGAAACATTGGGCTCCTTCCCTAAGGACTTTAATAACAACGATCTTTGATTACTTACAAAAATCGGTTAATATACTCTCAACATCCTCGTTAAATTACTTATCTATTCCAAGAAGCTCAATGAAGCGATATAAATTGTAAGTGCAATGGTTATTCAAATATACTGGGATTTTATTTAATATAAAATGGCACACCTTTCATTTAACTTTTGAGAAAGCCATTCTCATCTTGGTCGATCATTTCAGATTATCCCTTCACATCTCAGTTTCATGGATCATTTTTTGGGCGTTCTTCTTCTAGACAGAAAGTATAACTTACTATTCACCAGGATAATTAAATTTTCTCGTATTACTTCAGACTTTACTTTATTAAACCCTCTACCGGCGTAAGTGATGGCCAACCTTGATCACATCATTCAGTACTTCATTTGCTGGAGTGTATAATGCTGTATAGGCGACACTAATACATGGTTATCATTATCCATTAATTGCCTCTATTCAAATTAGTTTTTCTATTCAACATTATAATTCTCCTTCCATTATTATATTCTTCTAATTTTCTAAGGAAGGAACGAAACATTGTCTTAATGTTTAATTTACTTGTTTCTGGCGCGTTACCGATATTATTTATTTATTACTTTATATATTATAATAAATGTGCATAAAATATCGGTATGTATGTGATTCATAATTATTTTCGTTTACGTGTATTTTCAACTATTAACAAAATATTGCTCTGATTCTTAAATAAATTTACTAGTACTAGGTTATATTTAAAACGTCAAAGAACTTGACCCTGCAGCCAATTTAGGGCCTTGCCCTACCGGGTCGACTGAATACTGTCATCTTATATGACACATTCCGAATTTGGAGTGATACGAGGTCAGGATATCGATTCTCCAGCAGTCTTAATCCCAGCCTTCGTGACCGTGATGGAAAAAACATACAAATCCATGCCAGGATTCGAACCCGGGATCTCCGTGAACCAGAGACGCTAGCCAAAAATCCACGGGAGGTCGGTTTTTAATATAAACATTTTTCATAAGATTATTCCATCAAATCTTTGAATATGTATATTATTTTGTAAGTTTGAGAGCATTATTTGGTGTCGTAAAACGTATCAGTCTGTGGCTATTTCTTCGTCAATATAAAACGTAATAATGAAATGACATAGTAGAAAAAGTTGGGGAATAATAAAGCATAAATTAGACGAACTCACTTTTTTAATCATTTTAAATCATGCGCACGAATTTATGTAGCTGGATTTGAAGGTTTTCCATATTTTGTACCACTTTTTTCATTAATTTGGTATCAACATATAATTAAATCTATGGTATATTGAAAGGGCTGAGTTACAGTCGTCTAATAAAGCCATTTGTGTGTTCATTTCTATTAGCGTTTAGAATAATGTTTGTTTGTAGGAAATCATGCTACTACCACCTTCTTACCTGAGGTCGTTATTTCATGTATGGCGTTGACTATTTTCATGTTTCTTTTCTGTTACAAACGAGAGTTTGAGATTATGATGAATATGTCATGGTTATTTGATTAGTTTCATGGTAGTCATTAATCCATTATAATATTGGACTACTGATGAAATTGATATTTAATTGATGCATCGCGTGTCACCTCAAGGGGTTCTGTCCTTGTTCATTGACATTTGTAATGACACATATTGCTTGCAAGTTATCATATATAGTAGCCATTTAATTCTTCATTTAATATTTATAAAACCTGACAAAAATATTCTTATACAGGCGGAGAGGCTTCGGAATACACAGGAGTAAAATAGTACTGTGAAGCAGACTTGGTTCGTGCTTGTAAACAAAGTTAGAGGATTAAGTCTGTTATACCACCAGGGTAGTAATTTACACAGGGCAGCAACCTTCATCCGAAATTGTGGATCCAAAATTCTTGGAAAATTAAATATTATTGGTGTTGTCACGTTACGACGGGTGGTGCTTTACCTTGTAGTGTCTTGACAGAGAAATTGTCGGGGAAGTTGAACGGAGACGATCCACTATCTTCCGCCTGTTGAGTTTACAATTGCACGTGAGAGAGGAAAAAATCGCCAAAACTCCTACCTACCGTGTGCTGAGTTGGCCACGAGGACTTCCTAGAAATCGTCTAGTATTTGTTCGAGACTCCAAGACGCCAAGCTTAGAACAAAACAGGTTCGTTTTCGGTTCAACGTAATAAGGGATATCTCTGCTACCCACCTGCTTGTTTCCCTCAACAGTTATGTCCCCGATATGTAATTTATTTTTGTGTACATAAATACCCTGAGTTAAGCCATCATCATTTTTCAATATTAATTTTTATAGCACAGATCCATAGTGGAAATTCGAATACAAAATAAAATTGTAAATTTAATTAATCATATTTGTTTACATTTTAAATAATTCTCACAATACTCTCCTGAATTTAAAGTCTGTATGTCCAATAATTAAATGAAATAAATTATTGACGAGATATAGAAAAAGTTTTTAATTAGTTGAATCGACGTTATCTATATTTATGACTTCCTTATATATTATTAAATTTTGATGAAGAAAATAGAACAAATGTATGCAAATCCAAACTTGACTGCCTACGAGGACAGCTTCAACATAAATCGATCAGGTCGTTTATTTAATTCATTTAATTCTCCTGAATGACTCTTGTGTTGGTGAATGTTTATTGATGAATACGTCTGAATATCCGTAATTGTTACAGGTGGCTTTTTGATATTTGTTCTCTTTGTTATTTTCGGGTGTTCATATTTAGCTGCTCAAGTGTTCTGACTATTATACACAGGAGTATGTGGCGAGAGTGGTTATTATTAACTCGAAATTAGGGGTACATTTCATGGTAATCAATTAGATTATTGGATATTGCTGCATTGAGAGCATATTTTTTGATTTGGTTCTCCCTGCTCTGTTGTAGCGTAGGTTCCTTAGCTTCATTAAGAATATCACTAAAGCACCTTATAAATATTCTGAGACCCTTGTTATGCAAAACTTCGTGTTTTTTGAGGCTACTTTTACTTGCAGACATATATATATATATATATATATATATGATCCATAGCATATTTTAGAAGGACCTAGGGCTAAATAAAATGACTTTTTTTAAGTTTTGTTGTAATTTATTGGAAATATACTGTTAAATTCAAGACATTCTGTTTGCGTATTTCATTTCGTCACTATACGTTCGTATTTCATGATGTTCTGAGGACTGAATATAGCCGTGACTATAATAAACCAAAAGATTCTTCAAAGCTATGTTTATTTTAGAATACGCTTTATTATTGATGCCGGTTCGACGTGATACTTATTCTAACAAGGTTAAGAAATCAATCTTATGACCCGTGCAGTAATATTCGATATTTTCCTCTTTACTTGGCTGTTGAGGTTTTCAGTCCTAAGACTGGTCTGATGCAATCCTCCATACTATCCTATCTTGCGAATGCGTTTTCGTTTCTGCATAGCTGCCATATCCCCCCTAATTTTCTTAACGTACTGCATCCTTTGCATCCCTCTTCTGTTCTTACCCCACATACTTCCCTCCAATGCAAATTTGACAAGACCTCATGCATCAAAACGTGGCCTTTTAATCTATCCCTTCTCTCGGTCAACCTACTCCAAATTGTGTTGTCTTCGTAGTTAGTGTGAAACATAAATTATAGTAATATTGAGCAGGGATTGTTATGCTGTAGAGGTTCATTGTTCAAAAGCTTTGCCCATTAAGTTCCGTAAAATCTCATTATACGAATTTACTTAACTACTGTACTATATAGTTAATTATTAGTTTCAAGCCCGAAATATTTTAGGGTGGTGCGGATGTAGAGAAATATTCGCCTGATCAATGGCGCAGAGATAAGAGGAAGGAAGGAAAACATTCTTTGCTCAACGACACTCTCCCGAGGAATAATTTATAATGATTCATCTGCCCCTGCCACCGTTTATCTCAACCAGATTTCAAAATTGATAAATGGTCTAACATTTTATTCCTGGGTCCCCAGCTGGAGCAACGCGCTTTCGATTTTCGGGATGTTTACTGCCCTCTGGGGTTGCAGCTCATGGTACACCACTGTATTTAATCCTAAACCGCTCTCTTTGCGTCAGTAATTCCCCTGTTTTGCCGTTAAAAGGTTTCGTTAAACAAATAACAGATGATAATTATGATTGAAAGTTAATAGTGGCCTTGATAGTTTGAATAAAATAATCGATATTTAAACTTGTTTCAAACAATTGAAGAATTAACGACCCGTATAACAAAATTTTACACAAAATCCTGAAATTTTTTTGTAACATTAAACAGACGTTTCGACCATCCATTGCGGTCCTTGATAATAAACTAAACCAACTATAGACATAACACAAAGAGCATTGCCGAAAGATAAAATTGACTTAGATAACTTAACAAAACATCATATAATTTATTTACTTGGAAAGTGTCATGTTTAATATTGACAGTAAATTTGTTGCTTTTAGTATACAGTAGTTCTGAAATTAATCTTTTCTTAAAATACACTTCCTTATCTCCCCGGCATCTACACTTTAACTATGAATCTGTTGAAATAACACGGAACTCCACAATTTTACCATTCTATATATTATTATAATAAGGCGTAGCTTAAAGTGTTCTCATACAGTATACTTTTACAGCATACTTGTAATGCAACGCACAGATGCGATTAAAGTTTGTTAAACGAAACAAAAATCTGTTTGTGACTAACGCAGATTGCCATGGATATAAAAACATAAATCGCCTGTTTCTTAGAACTAAGAAACGTAAGCTTGACATTTGTTGCTGTTGTAGTATTAAGTCCTAAGACTGTTCCAATGCAAGCATTTTCATTTTCGCATAACTAGCACATCTTCATCTACTTAGAATATCCCATCCTTGGCCTCCCTCATCTGTTATTACCCCATGCACTTCCCTCTATTGCTGATTTGACAAGACCTTCATGTTTTAAAACGCGGTCTATTAATTTATCCCTTCTCTTGTTCAACTTTCTCAATATTGTTCCCTCTTTACCTAATCTATTTAGAACTTCCTCGTTTGTGATACTATTCACCCATCTGATTTTCAGCATTCTCCTTAGCACCACATTTCTAGGGCTTCTCTCCTTTTCCTTTCTTTAATTCCTGTCGTCCACGTTTCGCACCCATATAACGCCCGCTCCATACGAACATTTTTAGCAACGAATTCCTAACATTCACACTTATATTACCCGTAAGTAAGTCCCTCTTTTTCGCGAAAGCCTTCCTTGCCTGTGCTATCCTACTCTTTATGTCTACTATACTTTTACAATCCCTAGTTATTACGCTTCCCAAGTAGCACAATTCCTTAATTTCCGTCAAAATATCCCTCCCCAATCTAACAGACTTTGTTATTCCACTGTTTCCCATACTACACTCCATTGCCTTAGTTTCCCTCTATTAACCCTCATACTGAACTCTTTTCTCCATGACCACGTTTATGCCATTTATTATAGTATTCATTTCATAATTCCGGAACTAAACTATTTAACAGTTTACCTTCGAAAGTTAGAACAGCATATTGTCTTAGCAATTTTATTATTAATGCCTGGAAGGTACTACTCACTTTACTAATTACTTTATCCAAGGGTAAAAAATTTATTTGCACTTAGGTCCTCCACAAAATTAATGCAACTGTCAATTTTATTTTCTGAAAACTTAATACCGATAAATATATTTTTTTGTTTCTCTTCTGTTTCATACATTACCTGGCGTATTTGACGAGAGAAAGGTCTCCAGTGTAGCAGTGGCAATCAGTATTTCGTGTATGAGATTGTTTTTCTGTTATAAATGAATAATTGTACGGCCATTTTTCTGTGGTGAAATAAACCTTTGTGATATGTTAACCATATATATATGGTTTTCATATGACATATTCGCATTTATACTTAAATATTTTTTCGCGGTAATATAATTGGAACCTGTAACGTTGCGTAATGGAACATCAGCGATCAATTCATCCCATAAATTTTTTCAGCAAACATTTACCACATAACGCTACCTGTAAATTTACAGAACGCGGAAAGCTTCTGAGGGAAATGTACACAATAAATGAATGTGTTGTGTAAAATATATTAACTCACATAATTATTGGCTATTTCTGATAGTTATTTATACCTTCAGCACTCAATGCGACCCTCAACTTAGAGACATTAAAATAATTTAATAAAAAAGTACGCAATCTATTATTCTTTAATTTTGTCTCTCTTTCTATTTCACAGACATAATATTATTTAGATCATTAACACTAATAATTTTAATAAATAATTTGTAATTACAATAACGTTAAATTGGAATGGGGCTTTCAAATGAAAAATTCTCACGCCCTTCCGAATGACGGGAGACGAGTTTGCTGTGGGGTCGCAGCATTCCCTTCTCCTTGGCCAAGCGAGTTTTAGGAGGCAGTTGGCCGACTGATTCAATGGAATCAGCGGAAAACTCTTGCCTTATGCCCAAGGTCTTCGATCCCAGTACATATACCTCCTAAAATAGGCGATAGTATCTCGGCAAGTAAGAACTTTGAAAAAAACCAGAGAAGGTACGAAGCATTCCAGACATAGTCATGTGAGCCCCGCAGTCACTCTGGGGAGAAATGCCTGCGAGAACCAACTCCCACAGCATTACCCTGCTCCTCATTGATACTATGTTTTTTTGGGGTTAACAGGCTACATGAGTGTGATCCTATTCACAAAGAAATAACCAAAAAATTATATAAAAATAGATAGTAAGAAAAATACAGAACTTTATACACATTTGAAAGAGAATAAGCAAGAGGATTATTGCGATGATGCTAGTATTTTGCAACCAGAAGGCAGAGATTCAAGAGATGGGATGTATTTATTTAAATTTTTAAATATATAGCAAATAAAAACTGTGAAATCGGAATTGTGGGCAAGGTGTACGCAAATGTTTTAAGAAAAAATTTTAATGCTGACAGTTGTTTACAACGAGTAGCATGAGTTTCCGCTGCAGAGTGATGTGGCACTGAAAACAGTGTCTCAGCTACTTCCTTTTGTATCTTAATTAGAAGAATTTGTTCAACCTCTAACTGCGTGATGTGCCCAAAGTCAATGACTCAGCGCCACTATCGAAAGTACAGTTGAACTTAATAACTAAAAAAATAAAAATAAAAACTACTAAATCCAAAGCAAAGATGTTTACGCTCAAACTCTACACTCATCTACCTGCACTCCGATAACACAACAATGAAATATCACGGAATCCAAAAAACTCGGCGATTAAGTGGCTAGGAGTCCACCGAAAGAGAATCCTAATATAGATAGCGCTCGGAGTGTGATTGTCGTCCCCACTCCTCTCGGACCAACTCGCTCGTAACTCTGTAAGAGGCAATTTAAAAACAGCTATTTTTAAGTCCGTACTATCTAACTTAATGCTATAAAAGAGACATTAAAGTGGATTATTTATTTACACAATAACCAAGTATTTAAAAATATTTAATGCACACATATAAATTGATATGGAAGATAAGTGACCGTGTTTTGAAATCAATTTGGTCAGTTGGATACTAGGTAATATCAACATATTTCTCAAAGAAAAGTTAAAAATACATTTTTGTATTCGCAAATGTTGGAGGAGTGTATACATTGTTTCTCCTTGGTTACAACATCGGAAATAAAACATTTATATTACATAGTTATTTTCCAATCAAGCTTAAAAAATTATATTATGGTCATTTGAGTGTTTATGATTAGTTTTATATCAAAATGTTAAAAAATATCATATTAAAACGCTTTATCGTGGATTGAAAAGGTAATATTTAAAATTTAATGAGATAGTAAAGAGGGAAGGTTTTCCCGGTGAATCTGGTGCTTCAGTAGTTCTTGGACTTCTAACCGGGTGAATGTAGGCATTGGCCACGACGTTTCGATGGCTGTCAAGTGGTACAGTAAACATTTGACAACGATGGCAGTGACCGAAAATATCTCATTTAAGAATTTGAATGCAAGGAAAAATATTTGCGGATAAAAATGATGGGTTTTTAATATTTCTTTGAGAAATATTTTGATTTAACCTAGTACCCAATTCATTATATTTATTTCAAAACATAGTCTTTTTTCTTAATCTTCCGTAGAAATATACATTTACACATTATATATTTGAAAATACTTATTTATTGTGTAAATAAATAGTCCACTTTAATGTCTCTTTTATAGCATTAAGTTAGATAGTACGGGACTCAAAAATAGCTGTTTTTAAATTGCCACTTACAGAGTTACGAGCGAGTTGGTCCGAGAGGAGTGGGGATGACGATCACGCTGCCGCCTGTAGGCAATCCCTGTCGTTGTCACCCTATCTTTAAACTGATACTGTTCGAATCCATCAAGACGCAAAGCTCAACTGGTGATACCTCCATAAAAATCTGAATGAGTGTTACGCATGATTCCCTCTGCTCTACCCACTGATTCACCGAAAATCTCACCTTAGAGCTGAATATTTGCTCCTAATTTATAAATCCATTGTTCCACCCATTTATACGTACTCTGAAGAAACTTCAAGTCATGCAGAATAAATTGTTAAGTATCACAATTAACTGTCCGTGATTCATATGAAACAGTCAAATACTTCAGAAGCTAAAAGGATCCTCTAATCACAGAACATATCCACAATCCAACTAGTACTTTATTTAAAATTATACTGAAGGGTACAAGTGCAACAAAGCTAAACCTCGGCCAAAAACACTTCAGCGCAAGTTACAAGTATTACAAATAATAGTTTACGTATATAATAAGAGAACCTAACTCTAATGAGCCAGAGGTGTGAATAGAATCACTTATCCTCTCTTCAAATTAATGTACTATTAGCCATAAATGTTTTATTATCTCAAAGCCGGGATCGCATCTTATTTTCAGAGCCAGCTAAATAAAGTTAAAAGAAAATAGTATGACAATTGAAGGTTGATGTTATGACGTCCCCAGGGTCTTTCACGACCCTCGTAATTTTACCCGAAACTAACCAGCCGATAGGCTCCCAGGATCGCCAATTCAAACCTGCAAGGTGCACCTCGGGAGTAAGCAATCAGTCCAAACGAGATAAAATAAAGGGAATGAAAGGAATTTTTCAGGTGAAAACATACAAATTTTATAAAATAATAGTAAATTTACATGTGTATTATCGTATAATAGTAAATATTTACAATGTATTATATAGCCTCGATATAACAAAAGATCTCACTCGCTATAAAACATTAGTTCTAATGCACAAACAGAACAGTTGAGATTCTAGGTAGAAACGAGTATTTACAGATGTAGAAAGAAATACATTTAAACATGGTGCAACGCATTCAGTTGAAATATCAACAATTAGTATGTCAATGTCAAAATACGGATCGCTGTTGGAAATAATTGGATAGACAACACCTGGTTATAGGTCCTCTAACAGCTGGAATCCAGATCGTGTCCTTCCCCTCCGCGTCGCCTCGCGTTGACGAAGCGAGCAGCGATCCGATTCCCGTCAGATGACGGCCAACGCCAACCCCAACACGTCTGGATCTGGTACTGTGTCTCTGAAACGCCGCTCGGCAAAGGACCAAGAGTGCGACAGCCAGGAGAATTTGAGATGATATGGCTACGGACTAAAGATGAAGGCCGCACTGTAGTAAACCGGGTTTGTCCGCCGTTGGTCTAAGATGTCCGTCCCCGGCTCTCGGTCCTCACCGCTCCACGCGCAACGCCAGAATCCCCTCTCTCCCTTCTCTTTCTTTTTTTTTAAGAAGAAAAAAGAGAAAGTCGTGACATCGCGCATCACAGAGTAAACGAGGCACTAAGAAAAACGCTTTTTGGCGAGAGATGAATGCACCGATCGAAAATTAATGGCCCCAAGAATGCTGACAATATTATTTATTAATTTACCCGGCAAAAAATGCTAAAAGAAAACGTATTTTTAATAATAAATTATATATAATGTCCTTGAGTTTTCTATAATCGGCCGATGGTCAACAATGCGTCGTGGAGGTACAGACGTCGCATCGTATATGCAGCAAGGAGCCTGTACCAAGGTTCCTGCCACATATCTCCAACAAATTGAAAACACGTTAAACAATGAACGTCGCCGGGCACAAAAATATTTTACAAGCCGTTAAATTAAAATAAAATATGAGAAAGAAAAACGTGAAATTCTCCAGCAAATGGAACAGCTCGTTACGATGTATAAAAATAAATGTAAATAAACGAATGTATAAATTATTATGTAACAGTTTAATTTATTGAACATCGTTCTTGCTTGTAGATTGGTTGCAAATCGGTGTTTATCCCTATAACGGCTCCAAGAATCTCTTCAAGTATAAAATACTTAGGTATTTTTTTGAATTTTTAGCACGGGCTTATTTACTACGTTGAAGGTTAGCAGCTAATATTTTTACAATTTTACGTATGCATCCACATTGTTCCCAAAAAGTTACGTGTGTTTTATTCTGAATACTTCAGATGCCGAAAGCTGTTTGTTACAATTAATGACGATTGAATAAAGATTTTAATAGAATTCTTTCAATTGTGTCTCAATAGTCTTGTGTACTGAACTGTTTGATACTTTAGATATATCTTTCTATCTATTACTCATTTCCTGGCTGCATGTCTTCTTTTCGCGTAAAATCAAAACTGAATTAATTAGATTTTAATGTACAATTTATTATGTTTTATTGGCATTCATGTCAGTTAACTTTGATCTATAATTATAATAGTTCTTAGACAAAAATTTGATTGCCACTGCTTCTTTCGGTTTATTTTAATACTTCCATGTGCCACCTTTCCGACTGTACGAGTTAAATTGCTGTCAGGAGTTTCAGAACTGTTTGAATTGAATGTTGGAGTTTTGAAACAAATCTCAGAGGTACCGCACAATTTCAGCACAGCTGCTCCCTCAGCTGCTGGCCGCAAACGAGATGTTGCAGTTCGTACAAAGCTTATATATTCTCTGCGGCAAAAACGTTGACAGAACATGTGTTTTTACTATACCCCAGACTTTCATTAATATTTACATTAATTCCGTAAATTGCTCGAATTCGTTTTTGTGATTCGGGGTAGAACGTACTAATAAAACATCGATTTTCCTGTATTAATTAAATTCCATCTCCGGAAGTGATAAAACGAAAAGAAACGTTCTATTTTAATCGTAACATTTGAATTAAGAATATCCCCGTGTGAAATTTTCTTGTTAGCGAACAATTCGAAAGAAAACATAACAGCCATCAAAGCTACCGAAGTTATTAATTTATACATTAATGGAACACAAGAAAGGAAGTAAAAAAAGATGGTAATTAGAAAAACTAAAACAACGGGAGGTGCTTCAGGGTTTCAAGGATACTAAGAGTAGAATAATAGAGAAAGGACAAAGAAGTAATATAGAATGGACACTCTTGAAGAATTAAATTATTAGAGCAGCCGAAAAAAAAAGAATAGCTCAGACCAATAGGAAAGCATTGATAACACAAGATGTAATAAAAGTTATTGACGGAAGGCGTAAATATAAAAACGAGAGAGATGAAAATGGTAAAGAAAAGTACAGACACTTGAAGAATGAGATAGAAGTGCAAAGCAGCTAAGGAGATTCGGCTCCAAGAGTACTGCAAAGTGGTTGAAGATTTCACGGTGAAAGGGAAAATAGACGCAGCTTATAGGAGAAATAAAGAAACATTCAGAGACAGGGAAAATATTATCAGGAGACCGGGTGGGAAGCAAATTCTGAATAAAGAAGAAAATGCAGAAAGATTGAAGGAATATCTAGAAACGCTGTATCACGGTTGAAATAAAAGCCTGTCAGTAATACAAAGAGAAGAAGAGGTAGAAGATGAAGGCTTGGGGGACAAAATTTTAAGATCTGGGTTTCATACGCGCTGACATATCTGAGCAATTGTAAAGCACCAGAAATTGATAACATTCCAGAGGAGTTGATGAGATCATCTGGCGACGAAGCAATATCATAACTATTCAGAATAGTTTTCGAAATCTACGAAACAGAAAGAATACCAGAAGCTTTTAGTAAAAACATAATTATACCCATAACGAAGGACACTGGGGTTGATAGATGCAAAACGTTTAGTCTATCATACATTCAAAAAAAATTTTTTTTGTTGGGGTTAACAAGCTACATGAGGATGATCCTGAAACAGGCAACTCCTCTTTAATAGCGTAGGAAGGGAATTGAAAAGGGGGGATGCGGAAGGTAGAGCAAGGTAGCCAAGGGTTAACGAGGGCCTCCGGGTTATGGTGTTTCACCTAAAGTGATGCAGAGAAAACCTGCATCAGGTAGGTCAGGCATTGGGTACAATTATCACGGCCTTCCGAATGACGGGAGACGCGTTTGCTGTGGGGCCGCAGAATTTTCTTCTCCATTTCTCTACCATTTCTGTAGGCAGTTGGCCGAAAGATCCAATAGGATCAGCGGAAAACACTTGGCATATGCACCCAGGTCTTCGACCCCAGTACATACACCTCCTAAAATAAGTGAAGGTGTCTCGGCATATGAGAACTTTGATAGAAAAAACAGAGAGAGATTTAGATTTAGATTTATTGTTGTTTCCATTAATCCTCGATTGAGGAAATAGGATACGTCATACATTAAAAATTAAAAATGAACAAAATAAAGTACATAATTAAAGACAAATAATCGTAAAATAAATTTAATAAAAGAAAATGTAATATAGACACAAAGTCAATATAAAACACAACACGACACACACTGGAAAACACAACAACACACACTGATAATCACGAATGGATTTTAACTACTTGGAGTCAGCGAACCAGAAACTGTCCTTCCGTCGTACTCCAGCAATACAATGAAACATTAAAACAAAGACAAAAAAAACTGGAATAGAAATTTTAAATAGATTTATTGCGTATTTTAAGGGCACTCATCAACACTTGCAGCAAACACTTGAATTTAAATACTAAAATGACGAATTAATAAAAATTCCAGTACCGATTAAAAACGCAGCCATTTTAAAAGAATAGTTATTAACTCTGCTTCATGAGCTTTTGGTAGTACTATTTTTTAACCTCTGGCCGGAAGCTGTTTTGTATAAAATGTATCGCTCTAATGTGAATACTTCTGGTGTTGAACAAGGGCGATAGCCTTTCACCTAAAGAGCTAAAAACGAATCTAGTCGCGTATTCATGAAACCAACCGCCATTTGAGTTTGAATACAAATTAGTGTTTCTTTACAAACTTTAAATTTCATAAATAGTAAACGTCTTTGGTAAAAGTAAGTAATTATGCAAACTTGTGAAGAAAGGTTTGCAAACTCGATCTAGAATATCTGATGCTAGAAAGTATTCTAATTGCAACGCTTTTGCATCCTGTAAATAATTCCATTACCTGACAGTTTCCCCCATTAGAGATGCCATAAAGCGCAAAATTGAATGAAAATACCGAAATAAACCATTTGACGGTACTTTTTTGTCAAACTGTGTTTATTAGTGTTCTCAAGAATAACAAGTTGAACTTAATGTTTTCCCGGCAAGCAATCTATATGGTCATTCACTTATTAATTTATCGTCAATCCAAAGGCCAGGAAATGCATTAGCTGAAACTTGTCTACTGGTCTATTACTACATCTGCACTAAACTGAACTAACGTAGACTTATCTAGTTGTAGTATATTTATTTCACGTTAAACCAAATATTTAGACAATTCAGAGCGTTGTCTACTTTCTTAATCAGATTATTTAAGTTTTTATCTGCAATAATTATATTTGTATCATCCGCGAGAGGCATTAACTAAAATAGTATATAAGAGGATAGATTGTCAAATCGAATGCGATTTAGGAGATCAGTTTGGTTTTAGGAAGAATGTAGGGGGAAAAAAAGCTATACTAATTTTCGTCTAATTCTAGAAGATAAGAAGGAAAAAGCAGTCCTACGGTCATGGTATTTGAACGTTTATAAAAGCCTATGACAATGTGAACTTGAACATACTATTAAGAATTTTAAAGAGGACAGATAATTTCTTCAAGAAAGACAGATTTTTACTTAGTATGATAATAATTGTACCCTATGTTTGTCACGACAGAAATAATTAATTGAGAAGTATCGCTTATACTCAACCTCTACAGAAAACAGTCAGCAGTAATTAGAAATGAATGTCAAGAGAAGAAACGACAAGAATGCAGTCTGCCGCACTTTCTGTTTAATTTATATTTAGAACAGGCGATGAGGAAAGTTAAAACGGAATATGGAAAAGGAATCATACTGCAAAGAGAAGAAATAAAACCCGTACGCTTTGCCGAAGATATTGTAGTATCAGGGGAGTCCGAAGAAGACTTGCTAACCATAATAAATGGCATGAACGTGGTTATGGAGAAAGAGTTCTATATGAGGATTAATAGAGCGAAAACCAAGGTAATGGAGTGTAGTAAGGGAAACGGTGGAATAACAAAGGGTGCTAGATTAGGAAAGGATATATTGACGGAACTTCAGGAATTCTGCTCCTGGGAAGCGTATTAACTAGGGATGGTAGAAGTATAGTTGACATAAAGAGTAGGATAGCACAGGCAAGGAAGGCTTTCACGAAAAAGAGGACTAACTTTCGTGTAAAATAAGTGTGAATATTAGGAAATCGATGCTAACAATGTTCGTATGGAGTGTGGCGTTATATGGGTGCGAAACGTGGATGATACGAATTACAGAAAGGAAAATAATAGAAGCCCTATTTATAAGATAAAGTTATCGCTTGAAGGACTTACTAAGTAAAAATAGTAAGTTGTACTTAAGAATCGCAATAGATTTGGACATTAATTGTGTTACATTGATTTATTCTTTTGTTAATCATTTCAGAAAAAAGTCTAGCAATATTAGTTTCAAAATCAAGGGTTTTGACGTTAGTGCATTAGGTAACTTATAATTCGTTCTATGTTCCTCGATTATTGTTTTTAGAGACCTACGTAAAGAGCATTGCAATCGTTGCATTCAATTTTGTAAACCGAAAAATGTTGATCTACGAGGCACATAGGGTCTTTGCCATTATTGACATAACATGGTAGTGCATTCGTGGATTTGCAATTGATGCCAATGTTATATTGGCGGGGTTAATTGGTTTTGTTATTTAGAAACCCATTGAAAGAAGGAAATAAAATCTTGATGTGATTTTTATGATTAACGGTAGTAGAATGTGTGGATTTCTTGGGTCTATTGTGGATATTAGTATTAATAAAGGAAGGAGGATACAGATTAACAAGGAGAATATTGCTGACTATAAATAGATTTTAGGAATGCAATTACAATTTACACTCGATTAGGTCCACCAATTTGGTGGGAGATTAATAATACTTTTATCTCTTTCTATGGCCATATAATTTTTGTTTAACACAATTAATTCGATGAAAGTGCATAATCTTCTAATAGTAGGCCCAACGCTGTCAATTTTACTAACGCCATCCGTTCTGCGTGCGCATGCATGGAAAATTATTAAACCTACCCATTCAATTACAGGATCTTGAGAGACGGCCAAGAGAGATAATTGAAGCGCCGTATTTTTACTCTTACACATTACATTGTTGTTAATAATTCCTTTCTCCGTCAAAGGAACACAGAAATATCCACATAATAGACTTGGATATTTTCCGATTTATTCCTCAAAGTACTTAATAGATTGGCCAGTCTTAATGAAATAATATTGGATGGTTCTTATCTAAAAGATAATTTCCATCAATGATTTGATTTTGTTAGGAAATGCCGATCGTACATGATTATAAAATGAAGTGAGTTTTACACCCGACGGTTAGTGATCTACAAACTCTGCTAGCTCAAGATTATATAATAATAAATAAATTTATGACCACCTTTACAGCACTGCTGAAGTGGGTGAGTATTATTAAAATCGATAAGATGGCACAACTGCTGTATATATGAGACGTCGTTACACAAACGTTAGACCATAGAGAATGTTCGTTTCCCCGGTGAACAGTTCGAATATGAATTTATCGGGTTACCTGAATATGATGGCGGAAATATTAATCGAAACGTTGGTTTTTACAATTGACATAAACAGGATAGAAACAGGAGAACTTGTTTACATTCTACCTCATACAGGTTTTCTAGGGATTTCCCTGTATCTCTTTAGGTGAATCACCGGCTAGGGTCAGGAGCGGAAGGTAGAGCAAGGTAGCCAAGGGTTAACTAGGGCCCGGGCTATGGTTTAAGGATCCTACCCGGTGTTTCACCTAAAGAGATGCAGGGAAAACCCTAGAAAACCTGCATCAGGTAGGTCGGGCATTGAGTACTATTCTCACGCCCTTCCGAATGACGGGAGACGAGTCTGCTGTGGGGTCGCAGCATTCCCTTCTCCATGTCTCCACCAGTTTCAGGAGGCAGTTGGCCGACTGATCCAATGGGATCAGCGGACAACTCTTGCCATATGCCCAAGGTCTTTAACCCCAGTACATATACCTCCTAAAATAGGTAAAGGTGTCTCGGCATGTGAGAACTTTGATAAAAAATACCCAGAGAGAGTGCGAGGCATTCCCGACATGATCAGGTGAGCCCCGCAGTCACTCTGAGCTGAAGCGCCTGCGAGAAAACTCCCGCAGCGCCCGCTCATATAACTATTTGATAACATAATTTACTTTTGGGTTTATTTAGCTAATGGTAATGTCTTGAATGCGACCTAATTATGAAAATAAACTGTAAATGTGTTACAATTAATTAAATCGGTTAATTCCTAACTAACTTACAATACAATTATATGTTATAGTTTCACAGATGATGGTTTTCCTTACGTTCTTATATCGTGTCCAGTCACGAAAATTAAACTACTCCGAAATGCAATATTTAATTATAAATATTGTCTTAAAATAATCCTAAATTAAACTGAATAATTTTTATTAATTTAGGTCTATGGAATTAACATTCAAATTTTGTAGGGTTCTCGAATATATACTACTAACTTAAATTAGATGCATTTAAATGACACTCAAAAATAAACTTAAAAAACGTCAAAGAAACCTAACTTGTGGGCTTCGCCTAGCAGAAACTTTGTTATAAACACCTCAGTGCGAAGATACGAACACAGCTGTTTCTTTGTTGTTTGTATTTGGCACAGTCCTCTGAGCTACAGAAAGACGTTGAACGCGGGTTGAATTCCCGCAGATCCGGAAATAATTGTCTACAAAGACTTGTGTTGGCAGCTGGGATGTCGGTGAACTTTCTCTGTCCGGCGTAGGTCTGGGCGATGAACTACAATTGCGCATTTACTCAGAATGGCGTGAGTTATAAATTATATTTTATAATGTAATTTCCTCGCCTCGATATTCATCGCCGAACCAGTGATGGATAGTTTGCTTCCATTATCTGGTTGTTTCTTGCCTCCTCTATCAGTCTATTTGCTTGGCCGGTCCACTAAACTGTACCGACCAGAGTACAGAGGCGGCAAGTCCTATATATACACGGATATTCATGTTCACAAAGTAGTTCCAGTATAACTACTTTTAAATATAGGCCGAACATATGTCGGTCTGATTGTAAAATAAAAATAAATTTATTAAGTCCAAGACTTTCTGACGACTTAATTCGTGGGTCTGTTGACTGCTATCTCTGAATCGTATCTTCAACAGCAAAGTTCAAGACCTTGCATGGGACTCCCTTCTCTAAGATGCGACTTTCAAGCTCCTTTAAGACTCAAACACCGTCTAACTTTCTACAAGATGCTACGAACAACTAGTTTCCAATATGTTAGTTTTGGGTCCTGCACTGATTTCTTAACTACTTCTCCAAGATTCAGCTTTCAACTGCTCAAAAAAAATGCTAATATCATTCTCGTCCACCTCCCAGCTGGACGATTCTTTCTTCACCCGAAGAGTAGAAATCAAGTTCCGGCCAAGTTTCTCAGGGACTCCGATAATTAGTGGCACGTTATTGTCTCCTCGCACGTTCGTGTTGCATCTCTGCACAGCTGGGGCGCCACGGTTTATGACAGGAGATACCAAAGACTCTCCTTCTTTCCATTAAATTTACTAGTCAAATTATTTATTAATATATAAATTATTTATTAATGGCTACGAAAGAAAACAAGTACCTTCTAATATTCACATAACGTTCGAAACGGAGACTTTAGGCAGTATTATCAATTTTTCTCTAAGCATGGTTTAAGACAACTACAAAACAGTCACATTTACGTAGTTTCATGCTTTATGGAGAACGAAATATTTACAAATATTGTGAAGACTCTGCTTAGTAAGAAATTTAGGGCCCGTTGACACGATAGTCTCAGACTCTTAGTCACAGACTATCGAAGTCAGCAGGGGCGATCTTCTATCTGCTAATTTCATTGTGACTGAGGTAGCCGTTCATACGAATTAAAACTTGACTAATCCTGTCTTCGAGGCAAGAAGGGGCGCAGTCTTTCCAACCTGACTATCTCAAGACTGTGAGTAAGCAGGTGCGCCCTCTCCCATCTTGTTTGCATAGAGTCTCACAATTCCACGGTTGTCAAAGTCACCGATAGTCACGCCGTTCTCGACCGATTTTTCAATTTTTTAGGTGGTTTTGCTTTATTTTTGCGCAATGAATTTTTTCGACATAGAAAAATTAATTATTGCAGTGGATAATAGAACAACAATATGGGATATGAGCTACCAAGTGTACGGCAACAAAATAAATAAATAAAGTGCTTGGAGGTGGTTGACGATATGTACGAGGGCTTTGCTGAAATGACAGTGGAAGGACAAACGAAAATAATTAATTAGTAAAAATATAAAATATTCTTTATTATTTATGCTAGTACTGTTATTAAAATGTTATCTAAATTAAGTAGTATTTTTCATCAGTCGCGCGTCGTATAGTAACGCGTAACCATAATATTATAAATTAAATAATTATTATTTCAATATAATAAGTAAATTATTTATTGTCTGTCTCAACTTAATTTATTTGTCAGCAAAATAAATTTCAACCTATTGATATGTTAAAAATAGTGGGCAAATTTATAGGTGGAAGTATATATTACAATATTTAATATATTATTGTATAATATATAAAGGGGATTGAAGGGAGGCGAGTGCATCAGATCAGACGGTATCAGAGTGCGTCAGAGAGGGGCAGACGAGACCCGAGAAGGGAGGCGAGCAGAGAGGGGCAGTCCAGACCCAAGATCAGACGGTAGCAGAGAGTGCGTCAGAGAGGGGCAGACGAGACGAGTGCATCAGATCGTGGTAGAGACCTCAGAGTGGGGTAGAGCAGACCAGAGCAGAGCAGACCAGAGCAGAGTGGGGCAGACCAGACCAGATCAGACCCGAGAGGACGTGGCTCGACCCCAGTAGGCAGGCGAGTGATCAGACCGCAGAAGGGAGAAGAGTGGAGCAGAGAGCAGATATCCAGAGACGCACAAACATTCGAGAGGTGGATGTTTGTTGGGCCAGTAATTGTGGGTAAGCGATCTAAAATTTGTGAAACTTGCTCATTGCTCTGAATAAAATTAACATTCAATTATTTTCTTTCTATTTTCAGCTGATGCATACTCCATCTCTTGAGAGACCCAAAATCCCCTGGGATTAAGCCCGTGTCTTCACGTAAATTAATAAACAAAATTATTAAAATTGATCAAATATTTGTAATTTAAATTAATAAATGTTTTATACACAAAAAAGTATATTACAATATATTTGTATTTTTATTTCAATTTACTATTATCGCATATGATAGAGTTACATGGCATCCTGAGCACTTCTCTGTAGTTTATGAAACACAAATTCGGCATTCTTCAGTATCGCCGATAAGGGGCTGATGGTTTACTTAGTAAGACGAAAAATACTAGCTTACAGTCCCGTCTTCTCCTTGAAGACAAATTCCAACGTTAACACATTCCAAGTTTGAGGAAAACAGACATTAATTTTTCATTCAAGCCGTTCCCCGAAGTATACAGAAAAAATTTGAAGGAAACAGGGGTGGAAAATACATCTTTGAAACTCAGGAATGAGTACGTGCTCTCATTGTTAGATTTCATTTGGGCAGCAACCGTCGTTGGAGGCAGCCCACTACACCAAATTATTCATTTAAAGAGTTACCTGAAGATGTCCACAAAGATAGACGACATATGGTAATTATATTAACTAAATGCATTTGGTTGTTTGATCGTTTAATGTTGATGAATAGATAATAGTAAAGCCTTTGACGGGCACGGGTTTAAAAAATTATTTTATTTCGATAGCTTTCAGCAGCTGATACTGCCATATTAATCCTATTATACTTAAAAACAATTCTATTCAAATAATAGCATTATCAATACAACGTACTTCGTTATATTTTTGTTACATAATACCGGAAAATGATTTTCGGAACCATAATGTCCGCTAAAAGGGACGGAAATGGCCCGCATGCCGTGTAATTCAAGGGAAGAGGGGGGGAGGTGGGGGTGCAGGGTGAGGGACCAAGTGACTTTCCGTGACTTAAGTTACTATTCACACGGAATTTTCTTGCCTCTCTCGAGACTTGACTATCGTGTGAACGCGCTCTAATAAAGAAAAGTCACAAATAATTTCTCTGTCGTTCCTACAAACCTCGAATTACTGTTACAAAAGTATCAATGTGTATGGAAATAATAAAATCTGGATGTCTCTGTAATTCCATCGGAATGAAACCGCATTTCTGCGCAGAAAAAGTCTGTTTAGATTAGCTTAAATTTATTAATTTCATTAATCCTCTGCTGAGGAAATTGGATAAGTCAAATTGTTAATGCTAGTAATTACAGATATGAACATATTCATAAAAGACATACATAATTAAATATGATATTTAGAACTGCCATAAATAAAAAAATGAATTGTTGTAGTACATATTTGAAATTACATGAAGCAAGATGATTGTAAAAAATTGGTCTTTAATATGTGATGTTGTTTATAATGAATATAGGGAAAGATATAAATTAATAATTAAATAAATGATTAGTTTTTATGACAATATCAATAAACAATTTACTTTAACAGAACAGAACATATTTGCAATAATATTTTACAAATTTGTAATACTTTCAATAATTACGCTGGCTCTTATTTTCAATAAAACCTACACATATATTTACCAAAATGATTTATATTAATTGCTTAAACCTAACAATTTATAAAAAAACTCATCTCAGGGTCGCACTTTATGAGCCTTCTCATAGAACAGATATTTATTACACTAAACCACTTGGATCTGGCAGTAAACAGAATATTACAAATAGTTACAGATGCAGTAGTTTACCTAATCCTCTTAGCGCAGGTTCCAGTGCCTTCCTCGTCATTCTCCAGATCATCACCGCTCTCCAACAATCTCCTTCAAAATCTATCTCAAAATTCCATCTCACCGTTCTTGACCACCAATCTCCCTAATTCACTCTCTATCAATCTGTCTCTCTACCAATCTGACGTCGCCACCAATCTCCTGCCAAATGTCTCCGTCTGCCTCTAAAACCTAGTCCCCACTTCTGCGACACCTATCATCAAGGTGGCAGGGATGGATCTCCTCCAATAATATCCATGGTTACATTTCGGGAAAGCATGCCTCCCGGTGCCGATTCTCACACAGATTGGGAAAATCCGAAACCGGCGACGAGATATCTGAGCTTTATAGGCTAAGTGTCAACCGCAGTCTCTTTTGTTTTGATTCCGCCGCGAAGACCCGAGCAGATGTATTTGTTCGTAACATGTTGTTGTGCTTTTCAGTCCTAAGACTGGTCTGATGCAACCCTACATGATAACCTATCTTGCACAAGTCTATTTATTTCGGCACAACTAACACCGCTGCTTAGCGTATTCCATCGTTGGCCTCCCTCTACCGTTCTTACCCATCACACGTCCCTTAATGCTAATTTTACAAGACTCTCGTGTCTCAAAACGTGGCCTATTAATCAATCCCTTCTCTTAGTAAACGTCCTCCATATTGTTCGGGTCGCCCTATTCTGTTTAAAAGTTTCTCGTCAGTGCTACTATTCACCCATCTGATTTTCAGCATTCGTTTATAGCACCACTTTTCAAAGGCTTCTATTCTTTTCCTTTCCCCAACTCCTATCGTCCACGTTTTTCACCCATATAACACCACGTTCAATACGAACACTTTTAGAAACGATTTCCTAATATTCACAGTTGTGTTACCCGTTCGTAAATTCCTCTTTTCCGCAAAAGCCTTCTTTGCCTGTGCTATAATACTCTTTATGTCTACTATACTTCTACCATTCCTAGTTATTACGCTTCCTAAGTAGCAGAATTCCTTAAATTCCGTCAATATATACCTTCCCAATTTAACAGCCTTTGTTATTCCATTGTTTCCCAAAGTACATTCCATTATCTTGGTATTCCCTCTATTAATCCTCATATGTGTTGTAGTGTACAGTTATTCCGGCAATTGTCGTTATTACATAGAATAATATAGTTTTTAATAAGTATACTATGACATTCACAGCAATCCTCACCTCGGGGCCGTTCGTACACGCCCTTGTCTCACCGAGACCCACCAGCACAGAATCACAAACTTTGCTAAGGTAACCCATATCTGGATTCATTAGTTCACCAGAGCAATTTGGAGTACTTTGACCAATAAAAAGGATAGATTAATATGCCACGTTTAGAGACATGGGGGAAGTGTGTGGGGCAAGAACTGCATCCGGAGGCAAATGATGGAAAACGGTAAGCAGATTAGGGAGGATGTGAGATGTGGTAGCTATGTGGAAATGGTAAGGCTTGCGCAGGTAGGTTATAATGTATTTAATAATAATGTATTTAATTTGAATAGAAATATAACTCAAATTAAGTTATAGTGGAAAACATATAAATTTACGATATCAATTTAATCATTAGCTCAGTCGGTAAAAGCAAAAATAATAATCTACGCAGCTTCTTAAATGGCTGCTCCCGGGAACGCGGGTGACGAACGATATAGTTGAAAATTAAATTCGCGAATCAGACGAGAATGGTTTGTGTGGAAAAACCGAGGTAAATTGCCGTTACCGGATGTTAACGCCTGATGACGTCGTTCTTCATTTTTGTTCGTATGCCGGTTGTTACTTTGCTGGGTCACGTCTTCTTCATATTAAGATTCTCTAGCGCCTCTCCTTCAGATCAAATGTTATCTTTTTATTTTCTGTACTCCCACCAAATGAATCTCCTTTCTTAAATGTGCAGAAACTAAATTTTATACATGTCGCCTTGTTCTGCCACTGCTTCGTCTCTCCCTAGCGTCTCTCTCCGGCAGCCTCTCTGCAACAACTGTCCAATCTAATCTCTTCCAGGCCATCAACAATGTTGCAGCCAACAATGTTGCAGACGGTGACGTTTTCCCGCCTACTCGGCCCCACCAAGCCATTCTAGTCTTCCGTCCTGTATACGTAAATAACAAAAACTAAATTATTTTTGCTTTACCCGACTGTAAGGGTCATGAATCACCACAGTTGCATCAGAGCCGTCTTAGGACTGAATACAACACCACCAGAGTTCGTTCTAATTACTTTATCCTCCAATAACAAACATCCTGTACCCCCGCCATGTATGTTCAGGTATCGCTTGTAAAAATTCTCATTCAGTTTTTATTTACCGCTATTAATTGATTTTATATATAAAATTTCAGTGGGCCTGTTTTCGTAGGTGGCGCTTATGACAAAATCCAGATTTTCCTATCTAAATTTCTGATATTTTTGGATTTTGACACACACGAAAACAAACTTGTAAAACATAACATAAAATAAAACTAAAACCTAAAAAGAGTGGAAATTAACAATGTCGTTTCTAATGATGTGCATTTTTTCTATTATGTCAAAACATGTCAAAAATTTGCCCTAATCGATGTTTGTAGTAAATAATTTTAAAATTCTATTCGCAAAATTGAAATAATTTAATCACGTATTTAATGCAATGTTGTATTAGTTACTGAATATTATAGCTGGAACACAAGAAAAAATATATTTAAGCCATATTTAAATGTTATATTTAAGTGATGGGAAAGTTGAAAAGCTACTAGGAAGGGGAGAAGCTGTGAAAAAGGTGAAATGTCAAGTATAATGATTCTGAGTCGGTGACCGCGCCATTGTAAGCAGACCCGACATTCAGGGTGAATGAACGTTCACCCAGGTCGAAGAAATGCGCAACTGCTCTGCTAATTCTTGCACTTGTAAAATACTCTGCAGCTATCTCATCAGATGTTTATTGTTCACTAATAAATGATATAATTAAATATAGTCATAAATTTTCTCCTTTAGCTTATAGTGAGTTTAATAAAAACTAGTAACCGTCAATTTGAGTTAAGTAATTATATAGTAAGTAAGAAATTTCTAATTTTTTCACACATGTATTAGGTTGGAACACAATAATCTGGTTATTGAAAAAGCCTCGCCAACTTCATATGCAAGTCATATTCTGCCACCCTCTCACATATTTTCGACAGCATTGAAATCATGAATATAACCCACATCCCTTAAAACATTCTATAAGCCATGAAACGTGTATTAAACCATGAATAAGTGGAAATATATTTAAATATTATTGAAATATTTACAGGCACTTTTAGTTTACACCATTCGAACGTCAACCCACTGGGTTATTTTTTTTAAATGGATTATTTAACCCTCTGTTAGTCGCGCCCCCTAAAGTAAGGCGGTTAGTCGTGCTAGGCCCTGGGGACCTAAAGTTAACTCTTCCGTTGTTGATCACATTTGTGAATGAATTATTTAGATTTTTTACAGCCATTTAACGTACGCACTAAGACACATGTTGCAAAATTCATAAATCCAACTACAGCCTGGTTTAGTTAAGAATTGCCACTTTATTGAAAATATTTATTAAAGACTTATTATAATTATCTAATTTTACTATATCTTTTATAAGAATTAAATACGGAACTATAATTAAGGAAACCAAACATCCGTTCGATAAACAGTTCCGTACGCTTAAAATATAGTTATTTGAAAGTACAGGTAGTTATTGTTTATATGATTATTTTATTGAGATTTTAAAATATTATAATTAGTAAAAATTCTGATAAAATGCTCATAATCTAAATAATTACATTTTTGTAAAATAAATACATTAATCCGGGTGTTTCAATGTTTCCTGAATTTTTGACAAGGCATTCATTCACACTTTTCGCGACAATATTGTTTTTTTTTTCACTTTTCTTTTCTTTTTCTCTAACGTGGCTCGCAGTACTTTCTTTCACACATACCGGTCTATACTTTTCCAAAAGAATTTTTAAGTAACTAGATAAACTATTGTTTAATGACCTTTAAGTTGAGGAATTACCATTTCCATAGCTAACTTTTTCACTAGGTTACTCCGAGCCATTGACAATATGTATAATTTTTGCATTTAGTCCAGCCAAGTTCAATAAATGATAAATATTTTGAGGATTATTCAAGTTGAATTTCTTTTTAATTATTTTCAACAATTGTATACAAACATAAAAACGGAATGTTGTTATAAAATTCCACAAATAATATTCGCTTGTGAAAATATAAAATCAAGCATCAAAAGACATTTATTTGGCATTAAAACTGAATAATCGACAAGGATTTTTACGAAAAGGAAGTGTACTACTGCGGCTAGGACGAGGAAAATACTGAGGGGCGTGGTCACGGTAGGTCCCCCGAACCGAAGATACCTTACTACCCGATTCAAACGTCATTTTCCCAAGAAACTGTGGTTGCTTTTGGAATTTGACCTTGGCAGTGCATTGTAAAAACATTCCTTTGAGATATCATGAAAATTAAACCCTGGATACAGAAAATACAACAAAATTAAATAGCGTAGGTCCCGTGGACCTACCGCGACTGACCGAGGGTTAACGATCTATAGGATTCGCTTTTCAGAGATAATATTTGTGGGGTATTTTAGTGGAAAGTTACCCGTATCCCGAGCCTTCTGCCTTTTCCTTTGTTTGGATATTTCGGTAAACCAGAAACTTTCATATATACTCTTTTCTTCATCTGAAATTTATTCGTTGGAACATTTCATTAAAATTTTTTGTGAAAAGTTCCTTCATCAAAATTCGGAAGGAGACAGGCAAACAAGCTTCTTATTTAACTGTTTTTAAGGGATTTTCCCACACATTTTTCTTCAGTGAAAGAACTTACATGAAATAAATTAAAAGTACTAAATTGTCCTTAACCTGTATATATTTTTTTAAAGAAACATTTAACAATCATTACCTCAGTTAGGTCATTTCGCTTCCGCTACTGGCATTTTAAATGTTATTGTGATTTTAAATAAAGTTATAGAATTTTTCAGTATAAACTGTAGCAATTCATTTATTATGCATGATTTTTAAAATAAAAACGCGAAAAATAAAATTTGGGGTATTTAATTAAGATAATTTTGCTCGTAGGAAGAATGATAATTGCAAGACGATACACGTTCTACGTCATATACTGTAGCGGAGAGGAATACTCCTTACTCAATTCATCATTTAATATTCAATATTGATATAATTAGATGAAAATATATTAAGATACATGCGGCGCGTCTGTATTTGGCATGGATCCGTGGTGTCGATTAATTTTATGGCTATAAACAAAGAATGTATTAAATCTGGTCAGCCATCAGAGGACAATGACCTGTAGAAACTTCCCAAGTGCCAGCCCCTTCCATCGGATCACGTAGATCGCGATCTTGTAAGATTTAACACGAGTGGCGTAGACACGTCACGTGGAATTGTGTTTCACCACGTAGTTGGGCGAAATAGACAGTTTGAATCACCACTTGGAAAGAATAGAAGGATAGGGAAGAGAGGAGAAGGGAGATGTCGGGATACATAGAGCAGTTTCTGTCAAGACAGTAAAATACGGAGGTCTGGGAGAAGGAAAAAGAAAGAAGATAGTACAGTTAAATTCATATTCTGGAAGAAGAATAAGACCTGCAGAGACGAGAAGAAGACGTATTCAATAACTTATCGAAACCAAAGCACAAACCTAAAATAATTTCTACCATCATGGCTAAAATTCAGACCTGAGTTCTATAAATCTTTCTGGAGGAAGAAAAAAGATTTTCCTCGACTTCGGATTTTGCAGTTCTACTGTTTCCCGCCTGCTCTGCCGTCAAAAGGAGGAAGGAAGTAAGTTTTAAAAAATGCTTTTGAGAAATCAAGGGATAAAGTTATTTTGAGCATCGACATTTATACATACCCCTTATCTCTTTGATAACGGTTTTATCTGTACCAAGAAATATGAATTTGTCTTTATAAATTAACTATAATACGTTTATCCGTGAAATATTTTCAAAAGTCGAATTCTTTTATTAACTGCCTTTCTATTTTTGACCGCAGTGCTGAGTTCACACCTACCCGTGAACTCGTACCTGCCGTATGCTGAGGGAGCTGCACTGAATTATCTGAAACAGCAGCTCACGACTTCAAGTCATCGAGCGCAGAAACAAACCGGTTAGTCTTTTTGATAAACGAAATAAGAGAAATCTCTGCTGCACGTTTGTTTTCTTCCCCCCACATATACGACACTAATTTGAGTCTCATGTAAATAAATACCCTGAGTTTACCTATAAGCATTTTCCAATACATAAATCGCACCAAGTTTTCCGTTTTTCATTAGAGACCGAAGCGAAAATTTTAATCGAAAATTAATTTTATTGTAAAACTCATTAATTAAATTTATTCATATATTAGTACCCACCTATACAGTATCAGTATTTACCAATCCATGGCCAAATTAATTCTTATTGTTAACTTATCCCTGTTGAGTATCTTCTAATTTATCATTTCAGTAGAAACCTAATTTTTTTTATCGATGTCACGCCAATTTACCACCAGTTAGAAAGATATTTAGTTACGTTTTCATATAATGTTAGCTTCTCGTCATATTTATGGTGAGAAAAATTTTTTCTACTTACTGGAAGTACTCTTTATCTTCGTTTCTCAAACTATATTTGCATATTTAAAGAACAGCTCAGTCTGGGTTTCTCAAGACTTGAGTATATATTACATCTAGAACTAATTTAGTTCTATACAACTAAATCCAAGCCGCCAAAGAATATGAATTTTTGTCGATAAAAGCGTCTATTATCTAATAAAATGTAAAGGTAGATATTAATATTCATCCTCCTGTTAAGGAAATAATATTGGAATCGTTCTGTTCTGTATACCCTACAGATGCCTGTTGTGTGGGTGTAATATCAAAGCAGAGAGCTGTATGTTAATATCGGATTCCCAATATTACTTTAAATTACTCCTCGCCCTTTTTCCTATAAGCTATTTTTTGCCTCTAATTTATCGAACGCAAAATTAGATTTTATTGATAAAAGGAAAACAATTCTGCGAACAGTACATTAGTAATCGTTGGAGCTTTCATAACAAACTTATGTTCGACGGTATTGTAAGTGTACCAGAATAAATTCCACCATATGCAAATTATTTACTCCTACATAGATGACCAAGTACTTTAATGCAATTGTGGCTGTGGCTTAGTCGTAATGTCGAAATGTTTTATTAAAAGCTACTGTAATCAGTTATGATTCTGGAATTTAATAAGAAATAGCTCGGTAGCTTTGCCTGGGATTTTATTTACGTTAGCCGGGCTAAATATATTATTGGTACTTTTAATGAAGTTAAATATTCTTCCGGTACCTTGAGGGAGACAGTTATACTTGCGGAAACACTAAGGAAATAAGATTATACTCTGTAACATAACGTGTTGGAAATGATCCCTGTATCTTAATTAGTTCAAAATACCCCAAAAGTACTCCTGATATCTTAACCTTAAAAGGGTGAAAATTTTACAATATTTTCTCTGTAA